>OOFC01016253.1:26916-51961 GCA_900323345.1 Pseudochromis fuscus | reverse complement strand
AAATACTCAGTCAATACATTTTTTCCACAAGTCGTTCTGATGTCATTAGCTATGTCCACAAACCAACGGATGAGAGCATGTTAACTTAAGGCCAATTCATACTTTCCGCGTCTGCATGGGCGCGTTGGTGCTCGAGGGTCCACGTGACGTAAATCTTGTCATCTAACACGTCAGCAAGCGCTCGAGCAGACAGGTGCGGAGCCGTCCGCGTGCTGCTCAAAAAATGTGACCGCGTCGCCTGGGCACAGAGGGCGTGAGCAACTGCGCATGTGTGAAAATCAATACAAGCAACTGCGCTGCGCTTACGCCAGCATATCAACATCGAAGCCTTCGAGGAGAGACTTTGTGAGGAGGTTCGCCAGTACCAAAACCTTTACAACACGTCTTTGAGGGTGGTATGTGGTGCATGTCTGCCAGGTGCACTAGCAAGCTGCAAAATGAAGTCTAAATTCACCGCATCCGCAGAGCGCATTGGTAGTCCGCTAGTGGCGCGTACCCCCTTTGTGGAAAGTATGAATTGGCCATTAGCCTATTCGCATCAGGGGTTTTGTTGCTAATACTTTCCTTCTCTTATTGAGGCTTGTGCCAGCTAGCACATGTGAGGTCCATTTAGACACATTACTGAGTCTATTTCCCGTTCCAGCTGCTAAGCATGTTAGCTTAGTACTGCTTGATAGCATTTACAGCTGTTCAGGAAAGGTTACATAATACTGAATGAAACACTGCAGCAGCAGAGAAAACACATTCTCTTAATTCTGTAGAGAGAATTATAGAGAGAGAATGTAGAGAGACTCAAATGAAGTCAACAATGAAGTCCAAAAAACCTGCAGTTACTCGACTGTCCACTTGAGGCTCTAAAAGTAATAAAATCCCCACAGAGCTCTGTGTCAAAATGCCTTTAAATCAGAAACATGTTCACAGTCTGGTACAAAAATTGATTGAATATATATAACATGCAACAGATCTTCAGAAATGTGTTTATTGTGGTCCATTTGGTCCATCAATATAACCATGCAGCCATACTGTCCAACTCTCTGCTGAAAAACACTAGTCCACAAACCAGTGGGTGACATTCCTGTGGTTGTGTCCATCGTTTCTATTCAGTCAACAGCTATGACCAATAACCTCTCAATTGTGAGGTCTGTTTAGTTGCATAAGACACATCACTTAGTCTCCAGTTGGGCTACTACTGTTACAATATCTTTGTATTTAAGAAATGATAGTGATTAGTATTTCAGAAATGGCGTCTTGCAGTTGCAAATTAGATATTATACAGGCACACGGAGGACATTGATTTAATTCCCCTCACCTTTTCCATCTAAATACCTGCAGCTTTGCATAAATCACCATTAGTTTAAACCATAAAACTAGACTCCTACATGTCGCCACCAAGGCACTGACCCAAAAAGAGCTGATGCTGAGAACAAGAGCGTTTAGAGGTGAGTCTTTGGAGGGAAATGAGGGTTTATGAAGCAGTAAGAGTTTCAAACTGTTTAAGAGCCTCATCTGGACCAATCACCAAACAGGAGCTGTTCCTTTCCTGACCTTTTCTTTTCATTCACTGCTGTCACGCTGCTCTCCTTCAACTTAACTCACAGTCCTACAGCACAAAAACCTTTCCCCACCTGTTACTGTTACTTTTGTGTCTGCTGACATTTATTTCTTCTTGAAATAAATGACTCATATGGCGACACTGCACCTGCTGCACTCTGAAAATAGTCGCAATGTTACTAAAGGCGTGGATTCAAAATCATAATTACAGTGTCTGCCCGTGGCTTTTGGACTCATTAAGCTTTTTACTCTTACTCTTGTTAGATAGGAACCTGGCAGCAGTAAGCCCCGTGTCCTTTTTTAACTCGTCAGACTGCAGGAAAACAAGCGCTCGGGAAATTAGCTTTTGATTTGAAGCCCAGGAAAATGAAGTCGATTTGTAGTTCAGCTTGTGAACAAGTGGAGATCATATTAGGTTTGACAGAAATCAAAGAGTGCTAGCTCGTAAAGCTTGCTTGAATTATTGCTACTGTGACAAAGATAGAGACTGCAGCAGCCAACAGAAGAATTGGGCCTGAAGTTTTGTAATTACTCGGTTTAAAACCAGTGTTTTCTGTCTGATTGGAGCTCACTCCTGAGGCAGCGTTTTGGCACATTGGTCCATTTTTACGATGGTATTTTCTTTTTTTTTCTTCTTTTCTTTTTTTTTTTCAGCTTTGCAGGCAGAGTAATCTCCCACTGGGGCTGCAATCACGTACGCTTACAGCACCGTAGGGCTCTTAAGGTTTCAGTATCACTGGAGGGGCTGTGCTGTGTTATTGGGATGATTGAGCACTGCCCTCGCAGTTCCTTCATTTAGAACGGAGCATTGATCTGGAAAATTTCATCACTAAACGGCAGTCATTTCTAGCACTTAGATACATTGGTATAATGATTCTTTTACTTCTATTTTCCATTTACAAGCAGGAACAAATCTAAACATCCAATAAGACAACTGTAGAGAGGCACCTAATGATCTCTGATGCTTTCCAATTGATAACAATCAGCCGCTTCCTGTTTCACCAAGATGTATGTTTCATACAAGATTAATTCTTCATGGCATGTTGTCTCCTAAAGTGGAGATCAAACACAGGACAACATTTATTTCTTTGATTGTTTCATGCAGTTATTCTGATAGGCTTTAATGAGGGTATGATTTATGGGTGTGGTTAGTTTAATTGACAGGTCTTGTCTCCAATGATTTACAGGTGAATTGGAAACTCATTCACTATTGAACTCCACTCTCATACACATTGGACAGAGTCCTCAGGTCAGACCCGCCTCCTCACTCTATACTCCATACCCAAATATGGTCACTTCTGGCTCCAAGCACCAACATGCAGTGTACAAAGGCTTAAACTCCTGGCTTCAAAATGCAAGTCAGAATGACATCAGAATGACTTGTGAAAAAATGTATTGACTGATTATTACCCACCATCTAGTGGCCGTCTGTGGTATTGCACTTTTTTTACACTTCCACATTAACCTCATTTTTGGTGGCTTTATCCATTTCTGCATTGTGTTTCTGTATGAGTTTTACTTTATAACCTTTCACTCACTTTGGCTAACCTCTGAAGTATTATGTTTGTTTACAAGAGAAGCAACAGGCTGAGGGTTCTGACAAATAATTTTACCAGTTTCTATGCATGTAATGTTAGAATGAATTACTGGAATAATGGTAAATATGGTTAGAGGAAAAAAACGTCAGAAGGTTCAGCGAAGCACAGTCTCTGTTTCTTCAACTTTTCTGCAGACGCAGGCAGAATGGGACTGGATAAATCCTGGATCAAACAAAGCAAGTCTGACACAGAAAGGAGAAAAGTCAGGACGGTGCACTATGCATGATTTTAAATCTATACGTTTCTAAAGTAAAACTGCAGCGCTGTGTGAAAACTTTACCTTGAACCCTCCGAGTACCCTGTCAGTAAACACGAACAGCTTTATTCTCACAGATCTTAAAGCCACTTTAGATTCACAATGAAGCATCAGCAGCAGCAATCGATCTCAGCTGACAAGTTATAAAGCGCTTGTCATCAAGAGAAAAAAATTGGTTGAAATTGATATCTGGCAGCCTCTCCTCTTTGCAGATAAACGCATCCAGACCATTCATTTTCCTCATTTAGGTCCTGATCCTCCCACTGCTGCACTGTGACATTTACTTAACTGCATATACGGTACGTGTGCACATTCATCTAACTTTGTACTGAGTGGGAGGGGGACTGGAAAACTCCAACCAGGGACACAGAGCTGATTGTAATCTTCTACTCTTTAACAACATGTGAGTAGGTCACTTGCACTTCGCCTGATATGGGGTGAAGTGTAGATAAGGAAAACAGACAAAGTAAAAGACAGGAGCTTTCTACTCCTATCAGAGATCATTTGTCCACTCCTGCAGAGTACCTGATAGCTCTGGTGGGTCTGCAAACCACAAAGGATGCTTTCTAGGATCTTTTAGTGAAAGCAGGTTAGTTCTTAACCAGCCCTACCTGTTAAATACACCTTCCAGACAAGCCTTGTTTTAACTTTGAGCCACAACCAACTGACAAGTGTAATTGTCCATTTGGCCCGGTCACAGGAGCTTTTAAAAGTTATAGAGACTTGGCTTCTGTTGGTGAGATCCTGAGGATCATCTCCTCAATCAGTCTTTTCCTTATTTTACCTTTAACTTTTCTGAAGTAAACTCCAAAGACTCAATGTTGACGACCAAGAAACTCAGGAGTGCTGGACGTAACTTCACAGAAGTACTGTGTAATTTAAGTCATGGGCAGCTTATGGGCAAAAACCACTGCCTGTGGACACAGGACCTAATCCAACACTGTTTTTCCCTGGCCTGTATTTGGGATCTGACCTTTGTTCATACAAACAATGGCCCCAAGCCATTACTAGAGTTCAAGCTTTAAATTGAATGCCACCTTTTATTTGAAGAAATACTATGTATGTCATGAACAAGAAGCATAAGTTTCATTTGTGTCATGTTATTTATTAATTAATTCATCTTCTAAACCCACTTATCTGAAGTGGGTCACAGGGGTCTGCTGGAGCCTATCTCAGCTGGCAATAAGTGAGTGGTTGGGTAAACCCTGGACAGGTCCCCCGTGTGTTGTAGGGCCAACACACAACACAAACAAACATCCACACTCCCACATATGGTCAGTTTAGACTGATCAATTGACCACACGCCACACAGAAGGGTCTGAGCCAAGATATGAACCCTGCTGAGTGCCTGATCAGTTACAGTAAGAATCATGACCAGTGTGAAATGTTTATATTCTAAGTAGATTTAATACATTTACTTTTCTCTGACAACAAAACCCTTGGCACAGACACCTTAAAACCCAGAGTTGTATTCTCACAGCATCTCCTCTGTTACTCACACCTTAAGGCACCTTTTCCATTTGGATGGTTATCCGTGAGTGCAGCTGCTTCCAGTGCACAGTCTCCAGTTGTTACTTCCCTGTGCTAATCTGATTTCCCTGTAAAGCCACTGCTGAAATGATTGGGAGCAACCGTAATGAGCGCCTCTGTTTGTAAACTGCTGTTTTAATTTGCGAGGCTCGTACAAAGCGGAGCAGCATAATAGATTCTGCCTGTGTACTCAGAATGAGGACATGTTTTGTGTAGCTACAATAGTGAGAATGCCACAGTAATACTTTGCAGCAGATTATTATTTAAAACAGTGTTTGTGTTAAAAGGCGTTGGGGGGGGGGCTAAAAGCCTCGATTTTTTTTTTACCTGATGATAATTGATGTACTTAAAGCTTAATGTTAGATTTGGCCTTAATGGTGGTTCATTTAGCACACAATCGATGCGTACAGGTAGCTGGTTTGGAAAAATTGCACTTTACACTTAATGGGACACTCACCTGAAGAGGATGTTAAGCAGCAGCTCGAGAGGAGAGTGTGAGTGAATCTCACCACGTTCATTTGAGTGTGTAAATGAGCGATGGACGGTGGAGCTGCTGGATGCAGACGTTGCCAGTGAGATGCAGAGAGAGTGAGTGAGTGAGTACGTGATGATGATGAGATGCAGAGACAAGCCAGCTGTGATGTTGTGCAGGCATGTCATCATTTGTCAAACACAAAGTAGCTGACATTAACCTGAAGCGACAGCTCGGTGACACAATACCACTGCAGTAACACACACTCACACACACACACTCTCTCTCTCTTTTGCGCATGCACTGCATCCATCAGTCTCCATTCATCTTCCTCTTTCTTTGTCTTGCTCTCATTGACACACATAATCACACATACACACCTTCCTTTCATATGCAGACACACACACTCTTCTACTGTCTCTGATCTGCCCGGCTCTGCAGATGTGACAGCTGTGATTATGTTGTGCTGCCTGAGCTGATGACAGGGCGGCGACACGGCGAGCCACGGCAGCAGGCTTCGCTTCGCCTAGTTCAAACACAGTGACAAAGCAACATCATTACCCGTCATTCTGCGGGTGTCAGCACCGGCACAAACAGGCAGCGACAGCCCATCTCCTTTGACGGCAAAACAAACAGCGTGTGTGTCTGTAAACGCCTCTCTGAGCGCCACTAAGATGGTTTGCTGTGTTCTGCTGGGCAAACCAATGAAGGGGATGAAGAATGATATCACATACACTTACACGACTACGCACTAACTCACATCAGTTGTACAAGAAGCTAATTTTCTTCCTCACAGAAATAATGAGACTGGAGCCATGCAGTTATCATTGGGTGTTTTGTGAGCAGATTTTAAAATATCATTTTCTAAGGTTCATGTTACCACCACAGTACAATGAAGGTACATTAAAGCAAGCTAAAATAAAAATGGCATTGAAAATCTTTCCAAAAATATTATACTGCTTCTAATATTCCTCTTGGGGGCACGATTTATGGCTATATGAAGCATGTTAATACATTCAAATCTCCACATGCCCCACTGGCCTGAATATGATGTAGTAATTTAATATGTAGGCTTAAGTTGGATCATAGCTAATTCATCAAAATCTCAAAAGTGATTACCAGTTTAATTAAAAGAAAATAAGAGTTTGAAGGCAGAAATTATGGTAAAAATTATATCTACGAAACCACAACATCTGGGGCTGAAATAGGAAGTGAACTGTAGCTTCTGTTGGCGCTGACCAACATGGTGACGTTCAGATACCAAACCCCTGGCTTTTTATCTTGGCACAAATCTAATGCCATACTAATACAGAGTCTTTCAGAGTTAGTCCATCCTAAATAGGGCTTGGTTAGCCCACTTCAAAAAGTGATTGGCTGCCACTGCAAAGAAAAGTGTCTCTGAGCATCCTTACAGCAGAAATGAAGCAGAGAGAGAATCTGTCAAACAGCCAACAGTTACAGCTGTCAGAGATGATGAGCTCCAAAGAGTCTGAAAAATGCAGTGTGAGTGTAAATAAAAGTGTTTCCTGTCTTCAGAAAGTCGTTTTAAACCATAAACAGATGTAGAGAAATGGGGATGCCGCCTTTTAATCATGTTCAGTTCATCAATCCAAACAACCTCTTGATCAGCAAACTAAAACATTTGGAACAATAGTAAGTGCAATTCATCCACAACACAACATACACACATGCTGTTCAGAAAGCAACAAATCCTGAAAACACTTTGGATCCAGACCCTCTGATGTCTGGATAAAGCATCGTCATGTAGGAGTATTACTCAGTGTTCATAACTGCATGAGACTGTCAGACGGGTCCAACTAACTTAAGCTTGTTTAAATTACAGTTTGACATGGCGCCCATTCTTCTACTTAGTTATATTGGACAGCATCAGTCTCCCAGTCCTGCCACCCTGCAATGTAATTATCCTGCGGGTCCTCACAGTGGCTCTGGGCTTCTTGAGCTACCACAGCACCCATGGGATCTCAATAATTATGTGAGCTTGTTGCAAACTGCTGGAACTAAACTAAACCAAACCACTTTATATGAAATAAAAAGCCTATTTGAAAACTCTTAAGCTGTGTTCACACCAAATGCAAAGCAAATTTTCATTTGCTTCATCAATTCTATACAGTGATAATAATTAAGGCTGTTTGAGAGAGACAAGTGGGTTTGTCACGTGAGGATTGCTGCAGTCAGATCCACCTATTTGCTTTTCCTCAGCTCCTCCCTTCTGTCCAAATATGGTTATTTCTGGCACCAAAACGCAACATCCATACAATGTTTCATTGCCCTAGTGGCTTTACTTTCATGTACTGGTTGTAGCACTACCTTTTGTGCAAGAACATGCAGATGAACTCCACTGTGACACTTTTGATGTGACAACAATAAAACAGCAAACAGAACAGCACACTGTTCAAGATGTTTTTTTGTCAAGGTTGTGATCAAATCTCTCAGCTGCCACCAAACACTGCAGCTCCCATTGTTTGGCTGTTTTACAGACTGTATATTTCCGTGGTGATGAAGGCAGACAGTCGTTTACAGTATCACCCTGATACACTGCTGTCTGGCTCTACTCAGATGTGAGTCACACTCGATTCACTCTGGACAAGAGTCATCACAGAGATACAAAAACTTTTAGTCTCTGCCAGACATGGATTTGATCAAAAAGGCTTTCGAATCACTACCGCCTCATGCTCCCTTCAAGTCCCCTCTGAGGAATGCAAATTCAGTGTATCGCGTTGTTTTCTTCTATGCAAGACACCATCTTCCCATCATTTTATTCTAATTTAAATGTGCAGTCACTGTCATTTTAACTTCTAAGAGGTCTGGAGAAATCTGTTTTTTATTCTGAAATAAATAGGATGGCAGCAGTCTGCACATTGACTCACAGAAATGAGGAGAACTTAGGTTTGTTTTCTGGCTGATATCCTCTTCACAATCTGAAGACAGTGGCCATAGGAATTGCCTCATATCAAAAAAACCTCTACTCTTGGTCTCCTTAAATGCATTTTTATCCATCCTCAGCACCATTCACTGCAGTGTGTTATGATCCCACTGTGTCCAACAGTGTGGCTTGCTCCTCTGGTGTGCTCCAAACTGTGTAATCCCCGGTAAACTCGGTGGTAATGCAAGTTTTGATGGGATCGTTAGCTGATGTTCCACAGAGGGTTTCGCTGAAGTAACACAGCTCCACCAGTACAGTGAAGCATAACCAGACAGATGGCTGGGATCCTCACAAACCACAGGAGCTGCTACACAAGCTAGTCCCCAATACACACAAACACACACATACACACACCGAGCAGGCAGAACCACACTGCACAGAAGCAGACAAAAAGGTGAGGTTCAGCAGGTCTGTGAGTGACAAACCCTGTTCACACTTGGTTTTAAGATGGGTCTCATGAGATCGGATTACAAATGGACAGCACTAAATATATGTGTGAACAACCACCCAGACACACTGAGATCCAATCACTCAAACCACATGTGGAGGTGGTGTGGGACGCATGTGACCACATATTTATTGTAGTGTGAACGCAAACTGAGTCAGACTAATTGAAATATACACGTTGATGCATTTATTTTTTGTTAAAAATGGTAAATGCATTTCCGAATTAAAACCCCACATGCTACCTCTAACTCTAAACTGTAAAGATTAAAAACTTCTCTTTATAAGATTACAGAGTTCAAATCATAAGTCACTTTCTTTTCCCCCCGGTTTGCATTAATTACACTGGGCCTTTACTTTATGCAAATTTGAAGCAGTCAATGTGAAGTGCTTCCCACTCAAAAATCACCATACTGCTGGAGTAATGCATATATTTCATAGGAAATTAATGAGAGGTCTGCAAATGACACCCCTTTCTGGATCTGGTTGAAATGTATCATTAGATTCAGGTCTAGACTCTGGTGTCTCTCTTTTTTGGGGGTGGGGTTAGGCCTTTTAATTGACAGCAACAATGGAGACAGACATGAAATGTAAGAGGAAGACAGTAGGGGAAGGACATGCAGCAAAGGGTCTGGGCACCAATTCATCAAACCAGGGACTCACTGCAGCAATCTGCATCATTTTGTAGGCTAACCACTCGGCCACTGGGTCACCACCGACAATCTAAGACCAGAGGTAATGTCAGAAAACAGGTGGAGTTTTGTTCATGTGCTAAATGGCAGCTGCTTGTTTAGCTTTTACCTTCAAAACGGCTGAAAAATATGTGACAAAGAACATTGCATTCATGAAGCTAGTATCAAATACCAGAAATTTGACAGTTTTCTGTTGCTAATAGCATCCTTCCCTCCAGCAAGGTTATGTATTGTTAGCTAGTAACTTTAGCTATTGGTTTTATGAATAAAGATATGGACTATATAATAAAGATAAGGATTAAATTCAGTTACAGTCCTGCTGAGAAGAAACGACCGAAACAAAACACAAAAAAACACTCAGGCTAGCAAAATTTATTACGAAAACTAAGCTAACAGAAACATATTTGACATGGGATGTGGATGTGAGGTTATGCTAACACCATCTTTCATGGTTTTAGGTTATGACTGAGATTATGTTTAGCAGTGAACCATTCAAATTTTCTCCTTAGTTTACTAAACGGATTTATTGTATTCATGTTATTTGTTGTTTTAGATCAGGGGTCTGCAACCCTGGTCCTCAAGAGCCGCTATCCTGCATGTTTTAGATGTTTCCCTCTTCCAACACCTGATTCAAATGACCAGCTCATCATCAAGCTCTGCAGAAGCCTGATAACGATCCTGGTTATTTGAATCAGGTGTGCTGATTAAGTGTGCAGTATTTTAGTGAAAATTCAAAGTAAAACTTACTTCCAAACAAAGAATAGCCCAGACAGTGACACAACAAATTGGTGAGCTGGTTGACTGAAAATTGGAGTGCGACTGATTTGATGTATTAGTTGTATTAAGAAAGCAGGCGTCTAAGTACCTGAAGTACCAGTTATATCAGCGCAAAATCCACATTAAAAAGGTATTTTTCTTTCCAGCTGAATTAGCTGCCATATTAGTAGATATCTGAATCAGATCACTGATTTATTCCCCTTTAAAGTGGCACTGAAACATTTTGAATATCTACCTTGTGTATCATGAAATATTTCCAGCAAGAATAGGATATGTGGGCAGGACAAAATGTTTGGACGACTGAAACACAACTAAACACCATGGGTCAAAGTTGATTTTTACAGAACTAACTAATGATACAGTTTTAACAAAATACTGATTACTACTACAGCTGGTACTACTCTCTGTCAGGGTTTTCTGGTGTTAATATGAACAGCAGATTGATTGCCAGGTGGATATAATGATACTATTGGTTGAAATTGTTCGAGGCAAGAGGATGAAAGTCACATGATTTGTTTTTTTGTTTTGTTTTGGGGTTTTTTTCCACCAGGAAGTAAATGTGATTGAACTTTTTTGACTATCATTCAGTAAGTGAACAATATGAGCACTGATGTGATCTAAAAAGATTAAAAAGAGATTTTTAATTTTTGGTCCACCTTAAAATCAATATCAGTCTCATTAATTGGCAACTACCAATAAAGTCAAACCATTGGCAAACATTTTAAAACTGAACTGTTGCAAATATATAACTGATTGCTGACTGCCACTGGAACCTACTACCTTAGAGCAAAATCAGACATCACAAACTTTACTACTTTTGGATGTTTCCCACTGCACTGCACCACAGCGCAATAAAAGTTGCACACTTTGTTGTCTCGCACGGCTCTGAACATACTTCAAACACTAACTGAGTCTGCACTTTGTCACCACCACAGTCTCTTTGGTAGTTGAGAGTGATTGTAGCTGCTGCTCTCCTTCTAAGGCAAACTTTGTGTCAACTTCACAGGAAGCAGTTTTTAGTTGCAGTGTGTTCAGCAGCGCTCCTCAGAGATGGAGAAACAAAGATCTTACTATTTCCATAAAAACTGGCAATCTGAGATATTGTTAGCGGCACTGGTAACTTTTCATAGGGCCCAGCTGCAGCGCCTTCAAATGTCTTCCAATCACTCAAACTGAATGTGGCCCCCTGGAGAAGGCAGTGCAGTAAAGAGAAAAAGCTACTCAGGGCCCCAGAACAACCTGCGCCTTATTAAAATGATAAATGGTTTGACAGCCACCTAGGTGCATATCTCATTTCTTCAGCACTGAGTAGAGCTAACAGCAAATTTAGCCCTCTCCCACCCCAAAGCAGAGCAGGTTGTAGACGAGGCAGCTACTGTTTTCCTGACATCATTGTATCCCTGTGTGCTATAGGGGCTTCTCACATCCCATTATACACCACACACACAATCATAATTTAATTACAGTATGCTCACAAGTACACACAGTCAGAAAACATGTATCACACACCAGACCGACAGCCTGTTTCAGGTAGAGAGCCGGTAGGTAACAAATTTATTCTCCATTAAGGTGATGTGCTTCTTGACAATGAGCCATTAGCGGACGACAGCGTGCTGTTAAGAATTCATTGGCTGCTAGCTTTGTTTGCCCAGGGGAGGTCTGAGTCATTTATCAGGAACAGAAGATGTGGGGAGCGTCAGCAGGGAAAGTCTGAGCCAGACGCAGCAGGGTGACAGTGGACGCTCATGTCGTCGTTTTCCACTGGGGTTTGGTTGCAGGTTGACTGCAGTGTTGCAGTATCCTGCAGCTCTGCACCAACTTCAAGAAATCCAGCGTACTGTTTGGTCAGCTGTTTGTCCAGCATGACGACACCCAGTGTTTTGTGGACTGGTGTTTTGAAGCCTCATGATTGGCATTTAGCTGTGGCCGTTTTGGTTTTGTGAGGGGGCGGGTCTAAAGCAGTCTATGAGACCAGGTCTGTCAATCAAACCAGCAACGCTCCAAAATATGCCTCTCTTTGAGGGCTATCTAATTAAAGATGAAAGTACTTTCACATGGATCACCAGGACATGGTAACAACATGTGACCTTAGTAATGACATCAGAATGACTTGTGGAAAAATTTATTTCACGAATTTGGAATTTATTTGAGATTTTTTTTTTTTGTAGGTAGCCTCTTGTGGTCATCAGTGGTATTGTACTTTTTATTACTTCAATTTTTTGACGTATATTAGTGAACTGTGAATTATTAGACAGGACCAGCATTGTTACATGAAGTGTGATCTACGGTTTTATAGACTGAACTCTACGTACAGTTTGTAAATATCTAAGTCAAGCCAACATCATCAATGTAAGGCCCACAGGCTGAATCCAGCAACACACCATTCTAGTCATGAGGCTGAAAACATTTTGCTTTTCTTTTCCTTCATTTTGTCCTGCACTCATTTGCAACTCACAAACAACTTTGTTCTATCACCACAAGCAGTTGGAACATTTACAGTAGTTTGTACAAGTACAATAGTTCTCATCACCATCATCCATCATTTTGTCTTCTCCTGTTTAGCTAACTGTGCCAACTGTTTACAAAATCCGGTGCACTTCTGGTGAGTCATGTGATATAACTGAGTGGGCCCTGGTGTTTTTGTAGTAAATCTGAACACAAGTGGTCAGCAGGATGGTTTGGAGACACTTCAAATACAAGTGGAAACAAAGATGTGTCTCAGCTGTCCACTTGTGATCCGATCAGCTGAAACGCATCTTAAAACCAAATGTGGACAGAATCTTCATTACCAGACAAACTATGACTGCTCCATGTGGTCGTATGTGATGACATGTTGAAAAGTTTCTGGCACCTGACGGCCACCATAGATTGGAGACCGGAGGAGAGAGGTGGAGGACACAGTTATACGTAGTTACAATCTGAAGCCTCACCCCTGGAGGAGATTAAATTCCTCACACTGTTCCTTTAATACAGAGACCAAATCTATTTCTGCCCATTTCTTATTTGTTCCATATTTTCTGCAGACACCACAAACAGATGAAGAGCTACATTGAGTGCAGGAGGCCAGGAGGAGCAGGAGGAGGCCTAACGCAGGGTTAGGATGTGTTTCACCGAGTCGCAGCAGCTTGGAAATTTGACATTTGAGCTACAATTAAATTGCTAGGCTGTTTTTGTTTTCCTTGTTCTGTTGTCTGACAACAGAAACATCACAATATGTAAATGAGAGCAGTGCGGTATAGGAGGCCAGAGAGGGCAGGAAAGCCACAACGCAGGTCTAACAGGCTGCCGCTCATTAGAGTAGCAGGTCGTCTCTGTAGCCGCCATTTTTGGGAATTTTATTTAGTCGCAGCTTTCCCTTTGGATGTTTAAATGCAATCAAAAGAATTGATTTTCTGTGTGTGCCACACAAAGGTGGGTCTTTATAAGCTGAGTTACTAATGGATGAATGTTATCTCTTTGGAGCACTTTATTTTTCACTCTGCAGCTCCTGCCTTCAGTTTGCATCTGAAATGCCATATTTTAGCTCCTGATAGCATATCGTTTAAATCCAAGCATCACACAATGCCTGTCTTTTTTTTCTACTGCTTGATTTGAATTAAATTGATGCATTACAAACAGCATTTCTAATGCAGCAATGAATAATACAAGAAAAACGTGAAATCCAATCAAACCATCTTGTCATTGCTTATTCCCCTGATTATACCCTGATCAGTGAGTCCAACTTTCTCTTCTGTAGATGAGGTTTGTAACCTGGTTGATCTGGACATGTGAGGATGTTATCATGGCTCATGAGCTGCTTTCATGTGTTCATCTGTGCTATAGACTGTGCATAAAAAAGCTAATAATAAAATAATTAACTTTATCTAATGACATTCCAACGACTTGTGCAAAAATTGTAGTGACTGAGTATTTTTGGAGAAAAAATTACTATTTCTGAATTGTAGTTAATTGGTGGTGTATTGCATTTTTTGCACTTCTGCATTGGCCTCACTTTTGAGACCATCAGATTGTTTCAGTGGTTGAAAGGCTGTTATATATATAACCGAATGATACAATGATACTATAGGAGGTAGGTGGTCGTGCTGATTGTTCACCCAAACCAATGCATACATCCAACAACCATGAGTCTCACTGCACATCAGATCAGACAGACAGATGAATGCACAATAAAGCACTGCATACTGTATGACCTGTGATTATTTATAGACCATGTCTAATACAGGGCCTGCTTCCAGAAATAGTTAGAAGATAATCATGTTCAGGTACGTGAGAAGGAAAGAAAACAGCCTCTTTCAGGCGTCCTTGTACATCCAGTAAACCTTTCCTTGTACCTGAGGAGGAGCAGCAGACCTGACGCACTCAGGTGAAATGCGATGATGAAATGGAACATAAAAGTGATTTCACGGCAGAGGATGATTATATGGTACTTAAATCCAATAATAAAACCCGCACTGGCTGTCACGAGAAAGAAGGGTGGGAGAGAGCGGATACGTTTCACTGGCTGTGGAGTGGGCAGCTCCTGTCACTGACACTTCATCCAGCTCGAAGCCAGAGGAAGGCTCAGCGCTGCACGCCCATCTCACACCGACTTATGCAGTCACCTGTCAGGAGCGAGCAAACTGAGAGAAAAATACCTCCAAAAACTTCAGCTTCCACCAACAAAAATAATCGATAATATGCAATTTTAGCAGAAATGTGTCACTCAGCCTGTCGGGAGGCTGAATAGCAGCAGAGTCTGTGGGAGGTGGAGGACAGGAGCAGATTTAATTTGTTTTTCTATTTATCAAAGCGGGAAAATAATGTGGTATCTTCACTGAAGGCAGGCACAGTAAACACTGGATGAAACAAAGGTGTTTCCATGTTACCAGGCAGCGTGAGCTCAATGCGTCGACCGACACTCAATCGCCACGCTTCACTGTGCGATGACATTTAAGTTCACACTCGTATTCAGACAATAACTAATTCTGATGGTTTGAGTAAAGCATCAGAAAAACGGTGATAGGAACCTTACAATGATGTATGAGGAGCATTGTGGGTAAAAACAAAAAACTGTGGTTACATAGTGAAGCAATGTGGTTGCTTGATTAAAAAACAATCTTTTCCCCACAAATGTATTATTTCATGTTGTAAAAGAACATCTGAGGTTTTTTTTTGTAAATTTGTGTTGTTGTTGTTTTAATTGATGACTAATCTCTGCTCTGGACTGCTGGTTGTTCTCTGAGGAAACTGATGACACCACTAACAAATACAGTGCAGCTCAGTGAGGACCTCAGGAGGTTAATCCATGGGAAAGGGAAAGGAGCCTGGACAGGAGAGACGGACAGCAGCGGGCCGACACTCTGAGAAGGGGTCAGAGGTCACTGAGCAGTACTCAGCAGACAGCTGGAGGAGGAATGACGGGGAAATCCCATAATTCAGTCTGGGCTCCCGGCGTCACAGTTCCCGATCATTTTGTGCCTCACACCATTTACTCATGTTCACTGAACCACAACATTCAATGTTAACCTCAGTTCTTCAAAAACTCTAATGAGACTAATGAAATGAAAGTTGAATTGACTGACCTCTGCCACTGGCTGCATGTTTATTTATCTTTTTGTGCAACAGAGGACAGTGGATGCATTATGAAAGGAACAGCAGCTCTGTGTGTGTGCTTAGCTTGAAGCCAGTTGCTTTGTTTCCCAGCACTAATTATCAGTGCTCCCTTTTTATTAACCTGCGAGTCTCTCGGTGATTTAGTTACAAATTGTTCCCAAAATACTTCAGCTTCATTTTGCAAAGCTAATTATAAAAACAAAGCAACATAATAATATTACTGATGGACAAAAGCAGCTGTATTTGGAATCTGTAAATTCACTCAGATATTGCTCAGATTTGAGGACATATTAATCAAACATAGTTTTATCCTCTTTTTTCCCCCCGAGTTAATGATAATAATGATAATGGTTTGGACTTATATGGCACTTTTCTCTGGAAGTCCAGACTCAAAGCGCTCGCACAGAGACCATTATTCATTCACACCCATTCATACCGGTGGCGGTAAGCTGAGCTAGCCACAGCTGCCCTGGGGCAGACTGACGAAGGCATGGCTGCTAATTTGCGCCTACGGCCCCTCCGATCTGGTGGTCCATCTAAAAAAAAAAATAGCATTATAAAGAAAACATACGGCTTCAAAAGTAGAAAGATTTTGTTTGATTGACAGGCCTGGTCTCCAATGAGACCACCACTGAAGTAGATTCTCGCACATATTTGGCAGCGGCCTCGGGTTCAAGGGTCAGACCTGCTTCCTCACACCTCCCCTCATATCCAAATATGGTCACTTGTGGCTCCAAACAACCAACATGATGACGTTCAAATGCTAAACTCTTGGCTTCAGGATGTGAGTCCACAAACCAATGGGCGATGTCATGTTAGCTTCATCAGTCTGTGAGGGTAACACACTCTGTTATCCAGGTGTGTTGACTGTATAATAAGCTATAGCTCATGTGGCACACATCGAATGTGATGTCCATGTGAAAACAACTGCAGTGTTGCCTGTTTATTTAAAAAACATGCACAGTCTGTATTGTAACAGTATCAACAGAGTAGTTTTATGATCAAAGGCCTCGATAGAGTTGAAATCATCTGTTGCACTGAGCCTCTCCAAATCCTGACTGTCCCAACCTGTCAGGACAATCATGCTTTTTTCTGTCCACCTGTGTGTGAGTGTGTGTCGGTCTGTGCACAACACGACGGTGCCTTGTCATCACTGCTTAATCCTGTAACTGAAATCTGCAGTCAGCAGCTCCAGCAAACACTCTTCTGTTCACATGCACACACACGGGGATAAAGAGAGCATGAGTGTTTGATTTCAGTGTAGCTGAGAGGACGATCTTCACCTCACCCACCTGAGCAGTAAGCTAAAGTACAATAGATGAGGAGTGATGCATTATATAGGCAGTGAGTACGGTATATCCTCATGTAGAGAGAGAAAACTTTTTAAAAAGGGCCATTATTTCTGGATGCAGTGGTTCTACTTTTCCACACATCAGCAGTTGCATCTGCCAGGTTTGAAATCAACTCCAAAAATGGACTTTTTGTAATTGCACCCCTTTGGAAGTGCACATAATCATCCACACTGTGACTAGTGTGCCAGGGGCTTCTCCTATATGTGCGAGTGTGTGTGTGCTTTATTGTGGCAATTTCCTCTGAACTCCCTTCCCCTGACTGATGGACACATCCTGTGTTCTCTGTCTTGCGTTATCGCTGCAGATCTATATTAAACAGTGCAGCACAGCCAGCGTATCCCTCCACCTCTGCTGTACCTGTCATCTCAGCATCTGCCTGCCAGCCTCCTCTCACTATCGGGTGTCTATCAAGACCTCCAGCTCATTTCATCTCTTTTTTTTTTTCCAGCTCTCATATCTTCTTATTTTCTTATATTAATTTGGGCAGAGCCAGCCTGAGCTCTGTGTATGAGTGTGTGTGTGTGTGTGTTTGTACCTGTTATGTATTTTTTTTCTCAGATGTATCTAAGGCTGCTGTCAATTTTAGAACCTCCTCAGAGGATCATATCCACGCCATGATAACCCGAATACTTCAGTTCACTTTGGCTTTCCACTTCTGGAGCTGAGTTTGACATATCTTTCAACTCTCCTTCTGTCTGCCTCTGCTCACTTCTCGATATAAATACTTTTTCACAGCAATCCAGTGGGTCATCCCTTTTTTTTTTCTGACAAAATATAATCCTGGCATTTACCTCTCTAACTTGCTCCGTCTGTCCTCTCCCCGTCTCTCCATTTTTTCTCCCTCCACCCAGCCTCTCTGCTGATCCCCTGATAGTGCCGCTGCCTCTGAAGAACAGGAAATGAAACTCCTTTTTTCCCTTCAATCTGCCGCTCCCACCTTTTATCACACAGAAACCTTGATTCCCCGCAATGACTGTCTCTCACTCCCCTAATGAACTCATTTTGCACGAAGGTAGAATACCATCTTATCTCTGCAGAGTAGGCCCCTCTTCTCTCGCCAACACACCCTCCCTCTCTCTCTTTCCTCCATTTCTCGCATCTCCTGTCTTCTTAGTTCATATAATTGTTGCCAAGATACACTGAGTGGTCCTTGATCTGTTGTCTTCGCATTATAGGTGACGAGATGAGGAAGACGAGGGAAGAGAACGAGGGAAGTGAAGCTTAATAGTAAATCTGGAATGCACTGGCTCCATTATTCATGTACTATACCGCTGTATGAACGATTTGAAGCGTGTATAAGAAGAAAATTTGAATATTTCCAGATGCCAGAAGGTAGATTGATTGTGCTACAGGAAAAACTTAATATATATATTTAACCTTTACATACTGTTCATATTTGATGCCTTCACAGTGTGGTTCAGATCATAATAACTGCCATGTGTACTTCTTGAACTGTCTGATATTAATAAATGGATGATTAGTCCATAGTTTATGTTTCAGAGAGCAGTGAGAGTGTCCATTCATACACCACTGTCCCTTAAAAAAACACTCACAGTCATGGCATGTACAGTTTCATAGTTTTAGGAATCCCTAAAACCATCATAATCCATTTTCAGGGCATTTTCATTTCTATTGTTGTACAGACAGCTCATGTTGGCTTTTCATTGTTACATTTGTTGGATGCATGAGCCTAAACTGCAAAATATATCTACCTATGGACATCAATAAAGTAACCTTGAACCTTTTAATGGATAACAGTCAAATTTGACCCCAAACATCGTCACTGTAGCCTCTGTATTAAAGTATAACATTTTAAACTATTTTCATTTTTATGTATTTTGAGTCACTTTAGGCAAAGTCATCAAATGTCAGGCTGAAAGAAAGTGACATTTTGTCTATTTTTACTGCTGTCAAATGTTAAAACAGGTCGAATTTGACCCAGACAGTATGTAAGAGATATGATATATAACTAGAAAAACACTCGGAGAGCACAGACCTCCACCAAGCACAACATTTCCTTCCATATTGTGACTTCCACCAAAGATATTACTAGTATTAGTCTTGTGTTTATTTATATCAATATTAGTTCATCAGCGTCGTGGCTGTTTAAAGATGTCTGTTGCATGTTTCTGGCGTCATTTGTTTTTTTATGATGCAAGTTTCAAAGATCCTCTATTTTTTCATATTCTGGATCATATTATCTGAAATTATTCCTTTATCCGGATCAATCTTTGATATATTGTAGACCATGTTAGAAACAAGTGTCTTGACCATTTTTGGTGGAGTCATATGCATAAATGTCACATATGGCCCTATCTCCCAATGTTAAAGAATTCTTCAAAAAATTCCTGGATCCAGACGGTGATCCGGATCACTTCCAAAATCTAATCATTTGTTTCTTATCCCCATCTGGACAATCCCTGAAAATTTCATCAAAATCTGTCTGTAACTTTTAGAGTTATTTTGGAAACTAACAGACAGACAAACCCCGGCAAAAACACAACCTCCTTGGCGGAGGTGATAATCAAACCTGCATTTTTTTATTCTTCTCCACTTTCTGTTCAGTTTCTTAAACCTTACATATTCTTCCCTGTATGTTTTCACATATGTAAATCCATAAATGGATGCAGGTATGTGTGAAGAGGATGTGGTACAACATCAAACCAACAGTTTGTTTGTCCATCTGTTAGCAACACAACAGAAAAACTACTGAATGGTTTCTACTTAAAATGGGATGAAAATTAATCAAGACTGTGCCAACAGAGAAACAGTAGGGAGCATAGACTGTATGGAGAATACCTGAAGCAAGTGTGATGTCACTTGTTGGTTTGTGGACTTGAAGCAGGGAGATCAGCATTTGAATGTCGCCATGTTAGTTGCTTGGAGCCAGAAGTGACCATATTTGCACATGAAGGGAGGAGTGAGGAGGCGGGTCTGACCCTTGAACCTGATGACACTGTCTCATGTGTATGAGATTTGAGTTCACTGGTGAGCCATTGGCGACCAGAGCTGTCGATCAAACTAATCATGCCCTTAAATTTCCCTCTTTTTAAAGCCTAATATCTACTTAATAATATTTATTTTTTTCTTGAATGGACCACAAGATCACAGAATAAGAAGAACTGACTTCAGCTAATGACATCAGAATGACTGATGGAAAGAATATATTTTAAAGTATTTCGGGAAATGTTGAAAATGAGGATTTTTGAATTAAAGTCAGTTGGAGCCAGAATTGTTTGGAGCCAGCATCTAGTGGCCATTGCGAGTATTGAGCTATTTTGCACATCCACTTTGGCCTCATGTTTTCAAGTTGGTCACTTCATCTGTCAGTGGTAGGAAGACAGCAAAGCATCACAGCTGAGCCAAAGAAGGAGAAGAAGGAAACTGTAGGTATGAAGTCAAAAATAAATTTTATTCACAACATGGAGGATGATAATGTCTATAATTTGAGATAGTTTGGTGGAGTTTAGACCTCGATTATGTCTTGATGGAGGTTTGTGCTCTCTGAGTGCCTCGTTGCTATACTTAGTATCCTCTTTTTGACATGTTTTCTAACAGGCTTCAGATGTTCTTCCTTCACCTTCACTCCACATGAACACAAAGATTTATTCTTGCTATTTTTTTGTCTGTAATATATCCACCTGTAATTCTTTCCAGCAGATGTTTGGCTGCTGTAAATTTGACTTTTATTTCACATACAGCTTCCACAGCTGAAAAAAAAAACAACAACTTCTCACTTCAAATACAGTAAAGGACCTGCAGAGATAGAAGAAATCCACTTGAGCAAATAGAGTGACTCAGAGGCAGAAGATGACAGTCGATCAGATGAAGCTGTAGGTTAATGGCTCATCAACTGGAGGAAGATGTGATGACTGTCAGAGATAGGAGTAGGAATCTAGATAGAGACAATTAGGACACATGGAGACACACTGGATGAGGATACAACCAATAAAGGAATGTGACAGAGGATGAACTTGCTAAATAAATGACATACACCTGAAGTTTTAAATGGGTCCAGTTTGATCACAAAGTGGACACTGGTTTCCTTTGCCTTCAGTGCTATACCCTTAAAAAAACTGAACATTTGTAAAGATTTGTTTTCTATTTTACATTAACTTTTCAAGTAAATTTGAATTTCCATGAAAAACTTTCTGCCTGTAATCCTGCCTGACTGTGAACACTTTGACTTGTATAAATATAATGATTCATTCAAATCAGTTGCTCCATATGTGGTCCACTTGGTATTTTCCCAGCAGATATATTTAATTACCAAAGTGAGAAACCTACAGGTGTAAATAATAACACAGCTCCTTTCCTTTAGATGTGAGGGAGTACAGTTTGCATCACAGCTAAATGAAAATACAACCATCATCATCAATATTAGTAAAACCCATGCTTTTCCTTCTATGAATGCAAAAATGCTGCGACAGCATGACAACACTTCTTTTTGGTGCAAATATCTACTTTTGAATTCACTCATGCAGGTCTAATAAAACCTTATGGGAGAGTTTTATTAAATGCTTTTAGTCTGTTATTATGGAAAGTTAATGTGGAACCTGACAAGACCAGGGACGGGTGAACACAGCAGTGACTAAAAACAGGCAACAATAAGCAATAATAAAATCTAATCAGAAACTATATTAAGAGTGTTACCAAGATGATTTGACACCGGGATGAAATGAATGGCCAGAAAGGACAGATGGTGTCTGTAAGATATGGTAGAGATTAACTCTAATGTGAAGTACATATGCTGCCACGATATCTGTTCCACCTGTAATGAGCCCAAAACATTTACTTTGCAAAATCATGAAGAAAACTAATTCTAATATGTTCCAGAGCAAATATTCATTTTGTATGTGCTGCATTGTGTTATTACTTTCATCCTATAAGAGCTTTTCTAGATTCACTCTCCATCCCTCACTGTAACTCCACTGGTTTTTAATGGGGTCATATCACCCCCTGTTGGTTTTAAAGAGTATAAGGACAGTGGAGTCAGAGGAGCTTGTTTTGCTGAGAGCTGACCACAGGAGGGGGAACTGGAGCTCTGTGGAGGAGGAGAAGGATCAGGGTGTGGATTCAGGATGCAATAATAAAAAACAAATAAAATGTAGTGGATGATGTATCCTACACCTCTTGTACTTTCTGTTCTGCATTTATGTGATAGGTGCTCACCTGATAGGGTGTTTTAAGCTAGAACTGGGTAAATATTGGACTAACTACAAGCTGGGTTAATTTAACCCAGTAGGATGACCTGTTTTGACCAAACATTTTGAAGTTTTCCCCCAAATTTTGTCACTTTTACCCAACATTTTGTTGTTTTAACCTGACATGTTATTGTTTTTTATTTACTACTTTTTTTTAATTTATTGGTTTCCCCAGAATTTGGTAATTTTCACCAAATATTTTGTAGTTTTACCCAGAATTTTCTCATTTTTACCCAATCGTTTAATTGTTTTTATCCAACATCTTGTTGTTTTTACACCCATCTTACTGGGTTAAACCAACCCAGCATCTTTTAGGGTGTAGTAGGTGAAGGGCAAGATAAGGCCATAAAGTGACTTGTCTGACGCTTTTTTTCTTTTACTGTCCACACAAGCAACCATAAATACAACCTCGATCTCAACCCCTCTCTCTTTCTCTCTCTCTAACACACACACACACACACACACACTGCTCTCTGATCCAATCTCTTGTGGATAGCAGCACTTTAATTACAAGGAGGATTGTCTTTATTCCCATTGTCTCTATCTTGACACTAAGTCCCTGAAGTCGCATCATCCTCTACTCTAATCCTAATCTTGTTTTCTCCCATACGTTCACTTTCTCAGCCACGTTTGTCGTGATTACCTGTCTGCAGGAGGATCTATTGGCTCTCTCCTCAGCCTTTTGCCCTCTGTATGATTCTGTCTTCAGCTGCTCTTTTGTCATCCACCTTTACTGCGGCTTTGTTTATTGTGTTATAAGCGAATGGGGCAGGCATATGATGTACACCTACGACAAAAACAAATTCAGTTTGTCACCAATTCAGGAAGATACATTACAATCAAAAATAAATAGAGGTGGATTCATGTGAAGAGCTGCTCATGCTACACACACACACACACACACACACACACAAGGCCTAATGTGCTACACCCAAACTGCAGGGCTAAATATGGAAGGGGGAGGATGTGTGAAGAACGAGTCATCAATCACTCTGTCACTCCCTTATTTGCAATCATTTCTATCATGCGCTTTCTCTATTTTTATCTCTGCTTTCTATTTTCTCCATCTATTACCACTCCATCTTTCACTTGTTTCCTTTCATGCTCTTCAAGTGCAACACAGTCCTTCCTTAGTGCTAACAATTGTTTTATTTTGAGTCTCATTTTCACTCTGTCTCTTCCTCGTCTCCTGGGTGTTTTAACAGCAAGGCTTATTGAATGAACAGGGGAAAAGAAAAGGAGGGAAAAAGATGGAGGAGGGGAAGGAACACTGGGGAGGACAGGGAGGAGAAGATGAGGAGGAGGAGGAGGTGGAGGAGGAGGCAATGACCCAGATAATGCAATGAAGTGAATCAAAATGAGCCTCCCATCCACGTATAGACCTCAGCCTCACACCCATCTAGGCCTTATTCCTGCCACCAACACGCTCTCCATCCTTTTACTGTGAGAAAGGGAAATATAAAGAATTTTTGTGATCTTTCAATAAAATGCAGTGACCGTGGAAAACAAGGCTGGAGGCTGCTGTCTTTCTGATTTGGCACTTGAGATATGGGGTTGTGTTATACCCATATACCTGTATCACCTCACATCTTTCACCTCCTTTCCTGTTCATGACCCTCTTGTGACTTTCCTTTCAACATCATCTGTCTCTCTCTCTCTCTCTCTCTCTCTCTCTCTCTCTCTCTCTCTCACACACACACACACACACACACACACACACAACTCCCCCAGTTTTTCACACCCCCACCCCAACCCCCACATCTCGTCTCCCAGAGGAGGTGGGCTGACTGAAAAACATCGAAGCATGGAGGAGACGTGAGGTCAGGTCTTCTTCTGCAGCTGATCCTGTGTAGGAGCAGGGAGGAACACAGAGGAGATGTATTATTCATGATGCTATAAGTCACCTATCTAATATCCTACCAGACACACCCATACGCGCGCGCACGCACGCGCTCACACACTCACAGAATCTAGATACAGTTTGGTATCTTCACTTCCCATATTGATCCTTTATTATTTTCAGTTTTATGAATCGATTGGTGGTGACCTCAGGATGAATGGGAGTGTAAGTATTCATCAAGCAGCTGGTAGCCCATTTGACAGCTGGCTGCCATGGCGCATGCGCTTGACACCGGCAAGTCAACCTATGACGACGAAGTGACCTGTAGTTAGACTTGCAATACAGGAAGTTGTGCAAGTCTCCTTTAAAAAATAAAAGCAGGTAATTGTCGACTTCTAAAAAACAGTATGAACTTTTAACGAAAATAGTCTCAGGGTAATTATTTGATGTCTCCTTATTTTTTTACTGAAATAATATCTCTCAAATAACCAGCTTTTCTAGTTCATATACCACTTCCTACATTCAAGTTTTATTTTGAAAAAAGTAAAAAATGGATATACTTTACTATTCTTCGCAACTTGACGCTAAACTACGCAACTAAGCAACCAGCAGAGAAATAACCTCCGGAGCTCGGCGTATTGTAGTTTCTGCCCCAAAATAATGTCTGCTGCCCCGGCGTTTCACTCCCGGAGGTGACCACCGAGGTCTCAGCAGCAGCCGCCGCCATGGCGCTGGTCACCGTCCAGCGGTCGCCGACACCGAGCACTACCTCCAGCCCCTGTGTGTCCGTAAG
>OOFC01016252.1:0-11844 GCA_900323345.1 Pseudochromis fuscus | reverse complement strand
CGAGCCGCCGCTGACTTCACCTTTCTCTATCTCCTGCCATTCAGATGTGTATTAACGTGCTTCTGAACCCACACACACATCTAGAGAAGCCTTCATCTGTTCCTCACCAGACGGCGGGTGCTTCCAC
Organism: Pseudochromis fuscus; assembly: GCA_900323345.1. Taxonomy (NCBI): domain Eukaryota; kingdom Metazoa; phylum Chordata; class Actinopteri; family Pseudochromidae; genus Pseudochromis; species Pseudochromis fuscus. Next base: position 11,717 of record OOFC01016252.1, on the reverse strand, counting down.
TCCCCGATACGAGACACACCAGCATACACTGCTGCACGCCGTCCTCCATCCTCAGTGTGTCTGTCGTAGCTGCTTACTACCGACACTCCACACCACGCGTGGCTCAGAGAGTAGTCGCAGAGTTGTTCTTAGCGTTTGTCTTAACCCGCATAGGTCATTTTGTTTGTCGTGTTTGCTGTGTACGACAACACAATAAGTGCTCAGAGGTGTACAAAATCTAGTCAGTTTTGTATAATTATCTGTGACGTTTGTCGTAAAAATCTCACATCCAGCACTCCGAGTGTGGATGGAGCACAGTTCTCGGGCACGTGTCGTAAGCTTGGAGAGGATTGTGCGTGTTAAATGCCTTGTATATAAACTCTAGACTTAGTTTCTTTAACTTCTTGGGGCATCTGAGTTTCGTTAGAGCAGATCTTGTGGCTGAAACTTTACAGTATGCTATGCAGTGGGGAGGTGGTGTGGAGCACTTTGAATCTTTTTTTTTAAGACAATGGTGGTTAATTTGACCAAAGTCTTCAAATTTAAGGGACAGTTCTCTAAACAGATATGATCAATATTTGGATTAAAGGCTGAAATAATGATAAAAAAAGGCCTTTAACCAGAAAAGTATTAATGTAAATCCACTTTCTGTGTCTGGCCTGGAGCCAGCGATATTTATATCTTATTTATGTTGTTATTAAGCATAATTAGTAAATTATCCAGAGGCCTGGAATATCTGGAGTATTAAGCTAAATTGGGTTGAGATGACGAGACGTGGGACAAACTCCCCATTGTCCGTTCATCGTCGTTCAAACAACAGTGAAGCTGTTAACTGTCACAACATTCCTCTCTGCATGTCTGAAAGCACTGAAGGGCTTGATTTTCTGTATTTCCTCAGACGCTTATAGTTACTCAATACCTCTCTAGATGACCAGTGTCAGCTGTACGAGAATAGACGGGTACGAACTAAACTACAGTAGAAGTTTCAACGGTGACTTGTATTAACAGGCACATACATATTTTGTCAGGACGGAGGTCGTCTGGGATTTCCCGCTGAATGTTTATCGATGCTGGAGAAAGGGCCCGATGAGTTTGCTCCAAGAGGTTTGACTGGGAGCTGAAGAGGGCCCTGGAGATCCAAATTAACCCCTGACTCCTCCTCGACCACACACCCAGGGACATTTTTTATTCTTTGTAGCTCCTTTGTTTTGCTGGGTGAGTTAAATCATGTTAGAGAATTTCCACAGCATGCCAGTTGTAGTGCTTTAAAAAAAGATGTTTGTATGAATAGTGTGCTTGGGTGAATCTTTTTGGGGTGTGTGGTGTTAACCGGAAGCAGGGGGTGTTTAATTTGGACTCCGATGTTGAGGAGTCAATATGAAGGACCTTTGCTGATGGTTTCTCTCCGTCAGCCTTTGGTAGATCTTTTTATTTCCTCTGTATGTTGCACTCAACAAGTCCTAACACTTATACACTGATGATTATTCTCACTACAATTAACTTGGCTCGAGTAATATTTGTCTGACAACACTGACGATCTGTTCAATGATGAGTGTGATGCAGTTAACTCTATAGCCTGATTTCATGTAAAATAAAACTGGTTAAATAAATAAGATGTGGGTTTATTTTATTACCTCTGCCAAGTTGTTTTCACATGGGTTTGATTGTTTTTTTGTTAATAACATGAGAAAAGTAGGAGTAGTAGGAACAAGTGATTACATTAGGTGATGGACTTTTTTCCACTAAAAAATAAAAATAAAAAAATCAATTAAATTGGTGAATGTTTTAAAGGAATATAAAACCTATTGTCAAGTTTGGTAGGTCAACTGTAAACTAATGGTTTATGGGAAAGAGCTCATAAAACTAAGATATCCTTCTCTAAAAGTTGGATTTCCATCATGGAGGCTTCCATTTTAAATGAGCCCATGTGATGTCAGAGCATTTCAACCAATCAGAAAAATTTGAGGATTTTTGCTCTCAGCACAAGGAAGCTAGTCACAATATTACATGTATTAAGATGCCGTTTTCTAATCCTTTAATAAAGACAATGATGACAGAGAACCAGTAGGGGGCAGCAAAACCCTACAGTCGCACCTCTGAGCTGGAGAGGAGGAAGAAGAAGATACAAACTTAAAACTGAAACGTTTCACATCTTTGTTCCACTTTAATGGATTTTATTGAAAATCTGCAAACACATGCAGGAAGCTACAATCTATTTTACGTGGATTATACCTTGGTGGATGTTTTCTAGTTTAAATTGATGTAAATGCATAAAAATCAGAGCATTAGATCTTCTGTTAAGCAATTGAAGTTTTCTCATTCTTATGTTTTAACACTCAGGGATCAGTGTAACTGTGAACTATCACATAATTAAATGTATTTAAATATCAGAACTGCAACACTGTAATATTATATGGTACACTGTAATGTAATATATTATATGTCATGTATAAACTAGTTAAGGTAATCTATAAAAACTAAGAAGGCCTCTGGTCGTCCCGTCATGTACAGGACAGACTGCAGAGAGGCGAGCACACAGCTGAGATCTGCAGCCCAGACGTCGCTGGGAGGTGACCTCCTTTCCAGCGAGGTCGACACCAAACCCCAGGTGTGAATTTGTGACATTGAAGGAGCTTCTCAAGTGGCACGTTAAGGTCCTGCAGAGAAATCCGTTTACATGGATCCCAATTAGCACCTTGTAACTTGTTTCCTCAGCAGTCAGAGTCTGACAGCTATCTTAACCTTTCAGGAAGGACTGGGTCAGTGTGCTGGATCTGTTTCAGTCCGGTTTGCTTTACACTTATTTTTAGTATAATACTGAATTACAGTTACTCAGTCAGTGCTTTGTTTTTATTGTTATTGGAGTCTTTTCTTCCATTTTACAACTTACAGGATCATGAGTGTCTGTTACAAAGTAGTTTCTCTGATTTCTATTTTTTATTCTGATATTTACACAGCTGAGCTCTCAATGTTCACATCTACACACAGTATGGATGTAGAATGTACCCTTTACATCCACAAGGTGGAGATGTTACAAACTAATATACTGCATTAGATCACTGTATTATTATTCTTAACATGAGGTTAAAGTGAAATTGTGAAAGCACAGACAACAACACAGTCACAGAGGGAATGATGACCAAACTATACATAGAAAATTATAAGTTTTTCTTGTGATAAAAAAATCATGCCTTCAAACACTGACTACTTCAAATTGTGACTGATTGTTTTTTAAAACTTTTGTAGCAGAATCAGGGCTTAATGCTTTCATCATTGTGCAGGTTTTATAAGTAGATGTTGAGTCCTCATCATTTAGTGAGATCAGTGTGAGGCTGTTAAGTTCTTCTTGTGTAGAAGATAAGAACCACTTAGACAAACAGATTAAGCAGGTCTACTGTTGGTGCTGTGACAATATTTTTCTTGATGATTCAAACAAGCAAATGAAAAAAAATGTGTTGGAACCAGTGACATCAGTGACCTCAGAGCTTATGAGCTTAAGTCAGTCACACATGACTCGATTAACATTTGTCAGACACACAACAAGTAGTTTCTTTCTTGAGAAGCGAACACAGCAGCAGACAAGGAGACGTTTTAAAACGTTTAAACCGGGAAATTATGTCCACATGAAAACGCTGGAAACACTGTAGTCAATATGCCAGGCCTGTATGTGGCGCTGTAACGCTGCCACAGAAACACACCAAGACATAGAAGAAGACACGGAGCATGAAACCCGTGAGAGGTAAAAACACATAACAACACACATTGTTGCTCACGGTAGTTGTACAGTTTCAGAAGCTTTTGCTGTAAAATCTAAAACAAGCTCAGTAGCTGCTGCAGCACTAACGCGACGCTGTGTTCCGCAAACTATTACTGTTGTTGTCGGGGTTGCGCATGCGGGTTAAGGGTCAGAGGCGGGGCTACAGCGGCATCATTTCAGGAGAATATGTATTTGCCATCCGCATGGAGATGCAGTGATGGCGTTTTCAGACTTTTTGGCCATTTTTGGCTTTTCAGGCCATCGTTTTTCTTAATCCTGACCAACCCAAAACTATATTGCTAAATGTATACAGATAGTTATAATTGTTTATAAAGTGATGATCAAATAATTCCAGTACATAATCCACTTGAAGATACCTACAGGTGACCATTAAAATCCTGCCTTTCAACAACTGTATTGTAGCCAAAAATAAAGTTGTTAAATACCTATTTGTTCATAAAAAACTTAATTGAGGTTTATAGTATATATATTACAGAGTATGTATACTGCAGGGTGTAAAATCCTTTAATTTTATATCTCCTCTAAACACAGTTTAATTGCTCCTTCACTCTCCTGTACCTGTCTGTAGGTAAATGTTATGATTACTGATGTACTATGTTATATGAATATATAGATTTCAGATTTTATTTATTAATTTTTTTTGCAGCACATGATTGAGTCTTTGCTCTGTCCACTTCACATGTTCAGAAGTCACTGTCCCGTCACCTGGTCCAGTCTGTCTCTGCAGACAAAGGACCACGGCTCTGGAGACTGTGTGACGACAGCTGGGAATGAGAATCTTCACACAGATTGGTATGTTCCACCCTGGTAGCACAACAATGCCCTCAAGGTTAGAGTGGCTCTCTAAACATAAGGTGTGAAAGTTGGGTTATGACGGCCGCGGGGCAAGATGGTCGACAGAGGTCGTCATACTTTCTCCAGCTGTACGGGACCACGTCATCACCTCGTAGAGAGACTGAACACTTTCCCTGAAGCACAGTGTAACAACAGCTCTCATGGCCTCATTTATATCAAATCAACAAATCTAACACTGAAAAATACTTTATGTTAACATCATGTTAATAAAGTGGTTCAGTCCAGACTGAGATATCTCAGTGTTTGGTGGATGGATATGAACTTGGTTTATTGAGCAGTTATCCTCTGACTTTTCTTCTAGGACAAAATTTTAACTCCTACAGTATTTTTTGTTGATTTTGGTTAAATCAATTCAACAATAAGACATTTCATGCATCATCCTTAACCTTTCATTTTTTAGTACTAAATAGCAAATGATGCTGAACCGTATACTGTATATAGAATGGATGAAAGTAATGAGACATCCCTCGCTGGTTTGTAGACTCACATTTTAAAGATGTGAGTTTGGCATTTAAATGTCGCCATGATGGTTGTTTGGAGCCAGAAATGACCATATTTGTAACATGAAGGGAGGAGTGAGGACGTGGGTCTGACCTTTGAACTTGAGGGCACTGTCCAATGTGTATGAGACTTGAGTTCAGGGCTGGCTTCATTGAAGGACAGACCTCAGTACATCAGTTAATGTGCTATTTGGATGAACTCCTTCCATCTTGAAGTCACTGTGTCCACATCACCCATCAACACCCATCAAGACACTTACATCACCACACAACTGCCTCTCCAGGGACAATGGAAGCTGTTGTACAAGTCGCTTACATGAAGCGAACATACAATGTGGCTGACGTGAGTCCAAAGCCGACCCTTCAAACAGAAGAGCAGGACAGCTGGGAATGGGACTGCAGACAGGGGGAAGTTATGTGAAGGTTAATAAGACTACTCGAGGTTAGGACCTGGAGTGTGGAGCCGTCAGGTGTTGAAAAGGTCTTGTTATAAAGCTGCAGAGGTCTTGGAGGAGAGGATTCCTTCTCCGACTATGTCTGAGACAAATTATCACTTTGTACACAGCCTCACACTTTGCATGGTGCAGAAATAGCTCTCTTGATCCTTGTGTTGACTGTAGACACTTGTGAATTCAAACTATTTCCTCAAAGAAATCGTGACTATAAATCAGATAATGGCAAGTAGTCAAAAGTAAGTTGATCTTACATACAGTATTTTAAAATGACCTTTTCAACTCCCTAATTATTAGAAATTCATGAATAATAATGACTCAAGAGGAAGGTAGAGACCTAATTAACCTTTAACTCATAAATGCTGTGTTAGATGGCCTTTAGTATTTTAATTACCTGATAAGAAAAATCTAATCAAGACTGAAAACACACATTTTTTAAAATTTAATAGCAAACACACACACAGTCATAAAAGTTGACACTGGTGAGAAAGACAATCTTTCACTTAAGCTCAGTAGAAGGAATCCCACAACAATTTCACAGGTTTATCTTTGTCCTCAAGGGTAAAGGGAAGGAAACAATGCCAGGCCAACAAGAAGGAGTGTGGAGTTACAGTATGAAGCAGCACTAAGTGCCAGTATATAGGTCGGTGACCCGGCCTCGCTCAGCAACAGCTGCACCCGTGACCATGTTCACACTCAGATTTGGTCTCTGAGTGTGAATATGTGGCAAAGAGAAAAACAGAAACTTGACTAAGCTTCTATTTCAAGACTGGTCCTAATATCTTGTTTTAGGAGGAAACCAGGGAATTCACAGGAGGAGGACACGGAGACATTAGGAGGAGGGTTGGCAGTCCTGCTTCTGCTAAGTTGGACCTTGTGTGTCACTATGCCTGTGTGGTCTCAGTTTGCCCATGACATTTAAATTGGCTTTATAAAAGTCATGTGGGTATCTCAGAGCTCAAGGACAAAAAGCAAGAAAACAACCTGCAATAAACACCTCAGAGTCCGCTTTGTTTTCAAGACTTTGTGTCTGGATCCTTTTGTCTGCCTGTCATCGACACCCACAGGAGAGTGTGGCAACAGTGTGACAACAGTGTTATCAAGTGTTGTTATTTATCTAATGTCTAAGATTCATTTACAAATTATGATAAAAGAATCTGAATTTATCTACAAAATATTCTTGAAGGAACAATGTGAAGGATTTAGTGACATCTAGTGGTCATGGTCCAGACTGCAGCATATTCCTCCACTTTAGAGTAGATAACCTACAACAAGTATCAGAAACCTTTATGCCTATGAACAAATAAATATGGAGAAGCTCTAATAGTCTATGTAGAAATTATATATACAGTCTGAGGTCGTAGTTAAAAGCCATCACACACTACAGCTACACTAGACTCAGGGTGTGGTTTGTCCCTTTTGGATTTAGGTTTTTATACATTAATAAAAGATAAAAACAATCATAAAAACATTGTTATGTCAGTGTACAATAATAAACTGTGCAGTATTGTCAATATAAAAACATACACATTTATTTTATATTGCGACATTCTGTTGTATTTCAGAATTTTTTCTTTTTTCAATGTTATTTCTCTCACACATTATGATGTTATTATACTATCCTGCACCTGCACAAACAGCAGTAAAGATATATATAGTAAGTATTCTATAAGCCCCCTAAATATATATTGTAAAGATGGGGAAGTAGTGAGAATTAGTGAGTGTGTATCATACTACTTTTTCTGGCCTCGACTCTTTGTATTTGCTGTGAGAAGTAAATAATAATCCAAATTTTAATAAATGTAAAATATTGATATCTAGTAGAATTAAGAAGTAACTAGAAGTGTTATTCTCTCCTGGATAATGTTCAGATCGTGTACGTTTGGAGTATGTTGTGCTACCAATTTTAATTATTTCAGTTGTGCGACATGATGCAAATACTGCTCAAAATATTACAATGAGCCTCTGTTTCTGTTGCCATGGAGAAGAATCTAGTCACAGACATGAATAAATTAGGCAGTGAACTCAATCTCACTTCATCTAAAATCTAAAATATAGGAGTACCTCTGTGATTGGATGTTTTTACCATAACTTTTTATTAAAATGTTTGCAACAACAATGTAACCAGGAGAGTTTTGTGTCCATCAGTAACATTTTCTTTAGTAAAGATGAACATGACTTGTAACTGTATATGTAGCTTTATATCTTATTCAATCTATAAAACAATACAATAGGACCTACTCATGTTATTCCTCCTTCTGTATTTGTACAACGCATCACTCATGAAGCTCCATCATGAGTGTGGACTGCATTAGGACACAAGACAGCTGGGAATGAAGCCTCAGCTCTGCCCTTGATGTGCTGAGGAGTGATGTGCCGGGTGCACACGACTGTCGAGACTCACAAGGTCACAGTGAACCGCCAAGTGTGAAGTTGTTAATGTCGACAGCGCCCGTGTGCTTCTTGAGGAGTTCTTGGGGCGGTCAGGTCAATAAACACGTGGTTTAAGGATCTCCTCTGTTAACATGACAGTCATTACCAGCACTGACCCTGATGTTATTAGTAAGACGTAGACGGAGGGAGGCGATAAGTGTCCCCGTGTGAGCTAAATGTATTTATTCACAGTATGTGTGCTGAAACCTCTGAAAGCAGGCAGCTGTCACTCATGATATTTTATTATAGATGGAGGAAGGTCAGCTGAGGTCCACTGGGAGACAAAGGAGGACAAAGAGAAGGAGCGCAAGTCAGAAATTCACAGGTTTATCTTTGTCCTCCAGGATAATAGAAGACGGACAATACTGGACACTCAGACAATGCTTATTGTAGCAGCCACAGTTTGTTCAGTTAAGAAATCCACACATCTACATTCACATTTATGACAACATAATGTGCTGAAAATTAGTTTAGTGTAATCAAATTAACACCCAGTCTTTTTTTTATTAGCTAAAATGTTTATTTTGCTTTTTATGTTTGTCCAGGCTTGAAGGACACAACTAAAATAGATACTGATTTAGGAGCAGCTAATGAGCTTCAATTTGAAGAGCCAATGGTTACATGACAGTTACACTTGTCCACACCTTTATCTCCAAATACAGATGTTCCTTTTTTGATCCTTTGTGTTCTTGCTCTGTCCTTTTAGGGCGGCTGTGGGCTGAAGCACTGCCTCCAGGATGTATAAAAAGAGGAGTTCAGGAGGAGGAGAAAGGACAGTGACACAGCTTCTGCAGGTAAGCAAACCCACTTTTTATGACAATGAATACAGCTCTCACATCACATGTTAAAAACACAATGTTACTTTTGTCTTTCTGGAGATCCAACACACCTCAGATATCAGGGGGAAGAGGAAACAGGTAAATAACTCCTTGTTTTTTATTCACAAATCTCATTGTGGTTTCTGAATTTAAAATATTTTGTAAAATAGTGAATATCAGTTCTGTGTAGAAGAGACTTAATCTGAGGGACCATGTAACTAAAGTGCTTTCAAACAACATGCTTGGTTCACAGCTTCCAAGATGGGAGACTCCCTCATGGCGGAGTTTGGGGCTGCAGCTACCTTCCTGAGAAAGTCAGACAAGGAGCGTCTGGAGGCTCAGACCCGACCCTTCGACATGAAGAAGGCTTGTTTTGTGCCCGACCCCGAGGTGGAGTACGTCAAAGCCTCAGTTACCAGCAGAGACGGTGACAAAGTCACTGTTGAAACTGAGTTTGGAAAGGTAGGTTTGTCACATATTCACACTGACTAATGCAGGTGCCTGAGAGGTGAGCGATTTAAACTGAGACATCTCTTGTGATCAACCCTTTCAGACTGTCACCCTTAAGGAGGCAGACATCCATCCCCAGAACCCGCCAAAGTTCGATAAAATTGAGGACATGGCGATGTTCACCTTCCTCCATGAACCTGCTGTGCTGTTTAACCTCAAAGAGCGTTACGCAGCGTGGATGATCTACGTGAGTGTTGAACACAACTCTGCAGATCTCTGAGCAGCATGAAACCTTCAGTCCAGCCACAGAAACTCAGTGTGTGTGTTTGTGTGTGTGTGTGTATGGTCATAGACATACTCAGGGCTGTTCTGTGTGACCGTCAACCCCTACAAGTGGCTGCCGGTGTACGATCAGGCAGTGGTGAACGCCTACAGGGGGAAGAAGAGGAGTGAAGCTCCTCCTCACATCTACTCCATCTCTGACAACGCCTACCAGTACATGCTGTCTGGTACGTTCACCTCTGACTTTGTAATGATAAGTCCAACACCATCCAGACATTTATAGAAAACTGTTCTAATACTAATTGTTGTGTTACATCTCACAGACAGAGAAAACCAGTCAATCCTCATCACGTAAGTCAGTCCTGATGTAAAAGATCAGTTTCCATCATGTTTATGCTGCTACATTCTCTTATATGTTTAGCGCTCATGTATAATCCTCTTTATTCCCAGTGGAGAATCCGGTGCAGGGAAGACTGTGAACACTAAGAGAGTCATCCAGTACTTTGCCAGCATTGCAGCTGTCGCTGGGAAAAAGGATCCAAGTCAGGAGAAAAAGGTCGGTCTGATTTATCTATTATACCTATTATCATGTAACTGTAACAGTTTGAGTGATTACATTTTACATCCTTGGTATCCACAGGGCACTCTGGAGGATCAAATCATCCAGGCCAATCCTGCTCTGGAGGCGTTTGGAAATGCAAAGACCATCAGAAATGACAACTCCTCCAGATTTGTGAGTTTCCACATCAGCCTGTTGATCAAAGGTTGGACTCTGTGAAGCGGCTGTTTTGCCCAACAGCGCCCCCAACTGTATTTTGAAATTTTCAACAATGAGGATTAATGTAGGAATTTTTGAGGTGCAACAAAAAATTGTGGATTTCATCCTGATTGGAAGTTTTTTAAGGTTTTCCATTTAACTGCCTTTCACAGGGTAAATTCATCCGAATCCACTTCGGAGTCAGTGGAAAGTTGTCTTCTGCTGACATTGAGACATGTGAGTATATTGAGACTGTGAGATGAGCTGGACTGTGGAAGAATGATCACATCACTCATTTCAATTTCAAGATTCAATTGAATAATAATATTTAAAGGATATCGAACAGAAATATCAGGACAATGCAACAGAAGGAGGCGTGATGAAGTCTCTTTCCTTAAATGCACTAACACAGTGAGATACACTTGAGAGTGAGTGGGATATATGTATATGGTGTTACATCACTGTTGTTATATTTGTGCAGATCTGCTGGAGAAGTCCCGTGTCACCTATCAGCTCAAAGCTGAGAGAGACTACCACATCTTCTACCAGATTCTGTCCCAGCAGAAACCAGAGCTGTTGGGTGAGAGCTGAGTGAATCACAGGATACGATTGTTTCTCAGGAAACATCAAATACACAGAGAGAGAGAGAGAGAGAGGCTGGAGCTTTTCTTTTCTTTGACAGAAATGCTGCTGATCACCAACAACCCCTACGACTACGCCTACATCTCCCAAGGAGAAACTACTGTGGCCTCCATCAATGATTCAGAGGAGCTGATGGCTACTGATGTGAGTGAAACTGAAAGCTTGTGAAATACAGACTGTGTTTAGAAATGGACGAAACAACGGGGTCTGAAAAATGAGAGCAAGTGCAACAATCTCGATAACCACTAGGGACTGGCTCAAACAAAGCACCAATGACTTCAATTCAAAAATCTATTTTCAATCATGAAATATTCAGTTACTATATTTTTCCATAACTCATTCTGATGTCATTATCTGAAATCAACTCTTCTTATTAGTGATCTGGTGGCTATCTGAATATCATTTTATCATTAACTAGATAGCTTCCAAAAAGGGAAGATTTCAAGATGTGGTTAGTTTGACAGACAGGTCTGGTCTCCAATGAGATCAGCTCTGAACTCTCATTCATATTAAACAGTGCACTTGGGTTCAAGGGTCGGACCCGCCTCCTCACTCCTTCCTTCATATCCAAATAAGGTCACTTCTGGCATCAAACAACCAACATAATAATGTTCAAATGTTGACCTCCTGACTATATACAGCATATACAGACTATATAGTCTATATTAATAAAACAACTCCACTTATACCACAGTTTCACAGCTAATTCAAAGACAATTTTGTCATTTAAGGAAGCTTTTGATGTCCTGGGCTTCACCCAAGAGGAGAAGA
>OOFC01016250.1:0-32481 GCA_900323345.1 Pseudochromis fuscus | reverse complement strand
ACACACACAGAGACACACACACACACACACACACACACAGAGACACACACACACACACACACACACACACACACACACACACACACACACACACACACAGAGACACACACACACAGAGACACACACACAAACATGTGAAACCAGAGTCTGTAGGGACACATGAGAAAAACACACAGGACACACTGAGATTCCTGCTCTGCTCTTTGAAGTTCTGGAGACTGAGGTATCTTCCTTTTCCAAAGTCTTGTCATAGGTCAGTCACAGAGACTGGCTCCAGAAGTGACCATATATGGATATGAAGGGAGAGGTGAGGAGGGGGTCTGCCCCTTGAACCTGAGGATGCCACCCAATGCCTGTCAATCAAACTAACTCCGCCCATAAATAGTTCTCTTTTTGAAAATTAATATCTTCTTAATTGTCTACTTATTTTTCCAGAAGGACCAGATCACTAATAAGAATAATTAACTGAGTATTTAATGTTTCAAAATGGCAATTTTTAAATGAAAGCCAATGCAATCCAGATGCTTTTGGAGCCAGCATCTGGTGGCCGTCGAGAGTATTGCACTTTTTTGCACTTCTGCATTGACCTCATTTTTGAGACCTGGGTGCTTCATCCATTTCTATAAACAGTCTATGATCAGTTTCTCATCAAACTAACCATTTAATTGATTAATTGAAAAACAATACCACTGTGTAAAAATATCCTGATCTGCTTTATTTTTTCCATTTTTGTGTGTATTGGGACACACATAATACATCTTTCCTTCATGTTTGGAAAGATGAGCATACAGCAGCTGTTGTTAATCTTACCATTCCCCACACTTCAATACCAAGTGAGGCTCACTCTAACAGGTGGCGGCAGTAGCTGTGTTGTGCCAGAGAGCTGTTCAGAGGTCTTAAACAGCATTCTGTCTGCTTGTTCTTTTTCCAGCGATGTTAGGGAGCTCTCTCCTCACACTGTTCTCTTCACTCTTCTCATTCATGCAGAATCACACTCTCTTTTTGTTTTTTTAGTAATGCTGGACTGTTTAGTGTGTGAGCCAGACATCTCTGTCAGGTCCACAGCTCTTAGTGTTGTCTTGAACCCAGATTGCATTTGTGTGATGTCAGCATTGTCCCATCAGAGTTACCATGTGTCCAGTATTTTGATTTTTGACCAAATATCACAACACTATTTGAATATGTTCATCTTCTAGCTATTTGTTGGTGCTGAATAATAGAATACTGTTACTGTTTTAATTCAAATTCAAACTATTGTGGGCCTTTTTATTGCAAGTTATTCTATGCCTTTATTTGTCAGTTAAATGTATTTATTCTGTGTGGTAATACAGTACAGTTGCACATCCACACAATGATAATATAACTTCAGTAACAGTTACAATGACTTTCATGTCTGGGATTGATTGCACATTGTTTGGAATAAAAAAACCCCAGTGCCTGTCCAGAACAACTGAACACTGTGGTACGCTTTGGAAAGTGTCTGATTTCTACAATACTATTTTGTAATTTCTTGTACAGCAGCCACTAAAATGCTGCTTTTATACAAGAGTTTAAAAAAAAAAAAAGAAAAGATGAAGAAACAGCTGAATCATCAGGACTGGTACAAAAAAGCAAAACAAACAAAAAACAAAGCAAGGATTTGCAGTTATTCCAGATACTGTAAGACAGATAATTTCAGTTCAGTACTGGACCCTGTCAAGTGCTGGGAGCAGCTTTTACAAATGCACAAACTATCTAGAATTTATTTTATTAGGAAACATGGCAATATGAAGAACAAATGTCATTACCTATGTTTGCATTTCTTCCTTTGAAGTCGTACTTGTCCTCCTGGGCTTTCAGGCTTAATGTGAGCAAGCACAGTGGTGGCAAGGTCTGTCTAAATATAACTCCACTTGACAACAGTAGATACCCTTTTACTTTGAAGAATTCCAATTACTGTCAGTGTTTCCTCGGTGTATGTGCGTCTGCGTGTGTGTGCAATATACATGAAACTGAGATCTGTCTCTGTGTATAATGTATATTTATGTATGCATGTGTAAGTGCGAGGTTCCCTTGTAAACTGTAATCAAAGCACATTACAACTGGAGCGTTTGCTAGATAGCAGCCTGTGTAGTTTTCTGCAGAAACTATTTTACATTTTTATTCAAACTGTCTGTGCAAACATTGATGTGTTAGAGGCAATGTGTTCAGCAATGACAATAAGTAAAATGGAGATGAGGATGTGGCCAACACTGATGTCCAAAGTTATGCGTCTGACCTGCATTCATGTTAAAATTTAGTCATGAACACAGCAAAAAAAAAAGCCACAAACTATTAGGTGTAATGTGGAGCACCAGTGATTGCAATGTCTTATACACTCTAAAAAAAGCTGGGTTGTTTTAACCCTGAACTGGGTAAATACTGGGCTAACTACATGCTGGGTTAGTTTAACCCAGTAAAATGGGCATAAATGGTAAATGGAGTTTATTTATATAGCGCTTTCATGACCTAAGCTAGGTCCCAAAGCGCTTTACAAGGCAACTCATTCACCCATTCACACACACACACACTCACACACCAATAGCTACAGAGCTGCCATGCAAGGTACTAGCCACCGTTGGGAGCAACTTAGGGTTCAGTGTCTTGCCCGACACTTCGACATGTGGAGGAGGAGCCGGGAATCGAACCCACAATCTTACAATTCAAAGGTGACCCACTCTACCAGCTGAGCCACAGCCGCCCTATAAAAACAACAAATGTTCAAAAAAGTAAAATGTTGGGTAAAAGTTGGTGTTGCACTTTCTATTATTTATTTATTTCTATTATAAAAAAAAAACAAAAAAACAGTAGAATTGACAGAATGTTGGGTAAAAACAATAAAATGTAGAATTAAAACAATAAAGTGTTGGGTAAAAACAAAAACAAAAAAATGTTAGTTCAAATGTCGTGTGTCATCACTTGAACGTCTCAAAGATCGTACCAAGAAAAAAAGACTTTTTTAGATCAGACTAATCAAAAATAAAATGTTGAATCATTACAGGGAAACAATAAAGAAAAAAGGAAACAAAAAGGAAAGCCTGTGTTTTTGCTGTGGGGCACGAGCAGTATGTACCAAACTATTTATAAAAAAATAACAGCTACATTTTTTATTTGACTAGACTCGGACCACAGGTCTGTTTGGATCAGACTGTGATTCTGCAGAGCAGCAGTTCAGTGTAAACCCATGAGTTATTTACTTCAACACACCGTGAATGAACCATGAAATCAATAGACATCAGCTGCAACAAAGAAGTGCAACAGCAGTAATTACTTGCTGTGGTCTCGCTAGCTTGAAGCAAAACAAATGTATCTCCAACCCCGGTTATGTATGTAGCATCTGTTCTTTCTCATTTCTTCTGGCCCCCCAGCTTCTCATATTAGTTTTGCACAGAGACAGGTCTTCACGGCCCAGTTAAAGGTGGATGGGTAAATCACCCAAGGATCACCAGACCGGTGCACAATGCAGAGTTCTTCATACTGCACTACTGTGGAGTATCCAGGATATTTCACAAAAGAGCCAATCTGGATTCAATTACCAAGCCAGCAGAGAGTGCAATTTATATCTGAACTCTCAGGCTTGGAAGATAGACGAGGTCACAGTACAGTTTGTAATTAACAGTTAACCCTCACTGACCTCTGAGTTGTGATTTACAGTCCAAACACAAATAGCTTTCATGTCAAGCTGCCTTCTGGCACGGTGGGGAGGTCTCATATTAGGTGTGCAGGTTATATATAGATTAGTACGTCATCATTACAGCTTCCCTGCTTCCACCAGTACATGCACAATGAAACCTACCTGAGGTTAAAATACAGGGATGACACTCAAGTGGGGGGTTGTTGATAGCAATATATTTATAGGTATATAACTTTTTACTGTGTTTTTACTATTGCCAAAAATAGTATCCCCATTAAGATTATGTATGTATGATGCACATACATAGTGCATAATGTATGATATAAAATATATATTTAAAAAATCCTTAAATATAAACAATTTAAGTATAAAAATGCAATATTTTATCAAATGCATACACATACCTAGAAAACAAAACTTAATAATTAAACATATAGACTGTATCATTATACCATTCTCAGTAGTTTGTATTAATATATAAATTATTTACTATTATTATTTATTTATGAGAATTAAGTTTATGGTTTGCAAGTCACATTAACACATTTTATTGATATTTACAAATGAGTTTGATGTATTTTTGTTTTGTTTTTTGCAGATTTGATAGAAAATTTTTCTCATCTCCATTAATTTCAGTTTGCCGGATTACTTTGATTGACATAGATGGCAAAGTGAAATCCTTGAAACAGTGGTTTGCTGGGGAGTTAGACTGCTTGGGAACTCTTTATTATACCGTGTGTATCATATGTGGTTATTATGCAGTACAGTGTGCATATATGTGCACTGTGCCGTATACAACGAGCTCTGACTCACTAACAATGTTAATTATAGTTAGTTAAAGACTCCCACAGTGTTGTGACTTTCATACTTATCTCTAACCTGTAGGTTTTACTGGGATTTGACCATGCTGCTGCTGATGGTTGGCAACCTCATCATCATCCCCGTGGGCATCACGTTCTTCAAGGACGAGCACACGCCACCCTGGATCGTGTTCAACGTGGTCTCCGACACCTTCTTCCTCATGGACCTGGTCCTCAACTTCAGGACAGGGATCGTCAAGGAGGACAACACGGAGATCATCCTGGATCCGCAACAGATCAAGATCAAGTACTTGCGTAGCTGGTTTGTGGTAGACTTCATATCCTCCATCCCTGTGGACTACATCTTCCTCATCGTGGAGACGCGCATTGACTCTGATTTCTACAAGACGGCACGCGCCTTGCGGATTGTCCGCTTCACCAAGATCCTCAGCTTGCTGCGACTCTTGCGTCTCTCTCGACTCATTCGTTATATTCACCAGTGGGAAGAGGTAGGAAACTGCATCTGAGTGTGTTGTACTGTATGAGCTAACTGTAGATCTGCTCCGTTTATTGTGTGTGTGTGTGTGTGTTGTGAGAAAAACAAGAAAATACCAAGAAAATAACAGCAATTGACAATCACATAAGAATACTATACATACAACAATACGTTTGTCACTTCCGAAATCCAGGTATCACCCAAATGGTATTTCCATCCTGTGCATCTACTGCAGGAGCTCCCTACCTTCCCCTTTTCCCCCCAAGAAGGAAATATAGTTTGGTGCTGTGTGTCTGATTGCATCCACCCTTGAAAGGAGTGAAGAGGCTCTTTAGCTGTACGCCAGTCACCAATAAGTTGATGAAGCTGAGATGTTGATTAGCATTTTCTCTCTGTGTGCCCATCCAGCTATCAGTGGGACCACAGAGCCCAGAGAGGCAAAGCTGCAATACAACCATGATTATAATTGTGGCAATAATTAGAAAAGTTCCCATGGTTCTAACTGGATGGATCTTGTTGTTTAGTCTCGGAGGTAATAGGTGCAAAGTGAAGCATCAGAGTCTCAGCATGGAGTCAACAAGGAGACACTTCAGTAGAGGATAATACGGGACTGTCACGGCAGGACCAAATGGATGTGAAAAAAAGTCTCAGGCTTTTTCTTCGGCTAAGTGGAGAGAACAATTACATGGTCCAGCAATCGACTGTTTATATTTTTTGTTCCCAAAAAGTCCAAATAACTTCAGTTTAAAAATTGTTGTTTTCAATCATGAAATACTCAGTCAATAAGATTCATTCAGATGTCATTAGCTAACGTCAACTCTTGTTCTCAGTGATCTGTGATCCATCTGAAAATCATTTTATCATTAAGTAGGTATTAGGCTTCAAAAAGACAAATATATCGGGCGTGGTTACTTTGATTAACAAACAGAATAATTCACAGGTGGTTTGGAGGCTCATTCACCAGTGAACTCCATTGGACAGTTGTTGGGTTCAAGAGTCAGACCCGCCTCCTCACTCCTCCCTTCATATCCAAATATGGTCACTTCTAGCTCCAGATAACATGGTGAAATTTAATATGCAAAACTCCTGGTTTCAAGATGCAAGTCCACAAACAAATGTGTGATGTCACAGTGACTATGTCCATCTGTTACACAGTCCATAGGTCCAGCACAGTCTGTTAGCTGGTCTCAAAATAAGGGAAAACACTTCTTAAACTTCTTCCTAAAAGTGCAGGGATAAGAGCTTGAGCGGCATCATAGCTGCTCTACATTGTTGCACTAAATGCCGTGCGAAGCAGTATTTTCGGTTACTATTTAGATTGTTTACCTTCAGGCCCAGAGACCATTTAACCCCTGAAGCCCATGGGTATTTTTTTAAATTTCCATCTGAGAAAACATCCACAAATTCAGTTGGTAACAGCTGCATGACTGTGATGCCAAAATTAACAACCTCAGGCTCTATGGATGAGAAATACTTTTCAGATATAATAGTTCTTCTTATCCTCAGCACTAGGTCAGTGTGAGATAGAAAACATCTGACATTTTGACTTCAAAAGTGTAAATTGCAAGTAAATAACGAACCTTAAGAGAATAAATCAGTAAACACTTGCTGGTTAACCTCATTCAGAAAGTTCTCAGCTGTAATAAAACCGCGTTCGATGCAACAGATACTGTATAAAGCACAACAATAATACATCAGTTTTAGTCAGAGTAGTTTCATCAGTGAATGTCACATGTCTTTGGAAAACACCACCAGTTGTGTTTTTTTAACAGGTACAGCAAGGTCCTTCATCCTGGATTACTGATACTGATTTTATCTGTCACATTTAAATACTAAAATGTAACTCTTGCCCACACTGTAAAACTTTATACCTGAATTTATTTCTCAGCGAAGATCTCTGAGCCCAAACATTTTGAAACCAATCCTGAAATTACTTGTTTTTCTTTTTTTCTTTTCTGTGAAGAGGCTTTGAAATTGGACATTTTCACGAGTAAATTATTTTTATTTTAAAAGTGAATTATTTTCAGTTGGCTTATATTTTTTCATTTGAATTTTATAGTAATTGTAATGACACTCATTTTTGAAAATGTTGAGGTTTATTTTAGTTTATATAAAAATCTGGGTTTCCAAGCAGCAAAAAAAGTGGATTTGCTCCCAGACAGTTCATGAATAAACAGTATTTGTATTTTTGCTGTGTTTTTTCCACACTTCCATGAGGCTTAAGTATTAGTAATGTATTAAAAATAAAAAAAAAAAAAACTCACAATTTTAAGTGTACAGTTACGTGTGTCTCTTTGTGACATCCATGCACATATTTTTTGGAACAATTAATTCAATCTAGACCATTTAGAAATATGGTCTTCAACAGAAAATGCACAGTGGTTTGTTAAAGTTACAGGAACAGTGCTTGATAATTTTCTCTAATTGTGAATTATTGCCCGAATGTCACACTGAACTGAAATAACAAACACAAACAGACACACTAACAACACTGTATTGCTGTCCATTAGTTGGCCTGTTTGCACAATATTGTCAAAAGGCAGCACTGCTCAGTTATTGGTGGGTGTGTTTACCTGAGTGCACGACATTACATGCACAATTGGAAAGGTTGAATAGCTAACTGATTGCCAATCAAACCACAGTAGGTCCAGTCCTGCCCACCAGCATTCAGGAAAGTTTCAGGGTTTTCAAATATTCAGCTGGCACTCTGATAGAACAGTGTATGTAAGTGTGGCGACATTAATCATGCAGAGCCTCTGTGATGCCATTTCAAAGAGAGGAAAAGTTCAAATGAATCACTGGGGGAGAACCCCTTTGCCGCCCTGTGTCTCCATGCATACCTGCTGCTGTATCTCTGAGCCCAAAATGAAGGCGGGGGATACATCAGGCCAGCCCTCATTTGAATAGAGTGGACTCACTGACTGTGGGCTGTCACATGTTCAGCAATAAAGCAACGAAGGAAAGAGGGAAAAGAAGAGGAAATAATAGAAAGGAGAAAAGAAGAAATACATAAAGCAAAAGCAGCAGTGCCAGCCTTTAGCCCAGGGCTATTGTTTGGATGTAATCGACCACCTCTCCAGAGTAGTACTCTGTTGTTGAAGTAAAGGAAACCAGAAGGATGGGAGGAAAACAAAGAACAATGATTCATATTCATATTATTAAAATAAAAAATACTAGCAAGGACACTGCGGGACAGCGATGACGACAGACAAAGACAGAGGACGCTATACTCTGAGTCAGCTGCCATTTACATGTTATGTCCCTGTGTGGGTGGAGTGTGTGTGTCTGTGTGTGTGAGACGGTGTGTGAGGGTTTGCTGATGAATGCTAGTTAGGCAGACGGAGTGAAAGGCCAGCTTTGCCTCAGCGCCAGAGTACTCCAGATGCAACCTCACAGAAATGTCATCTGTCACCGCAGAATAACTTGTCGCCAAGATCGTACCACCTGACTGGCTTTTTGACTTTTCCTATTGACAGCTACACTGTAGACAACGTGTATGTATCTCATCGCCATTTGAGCATTTTGGCACACTTCACACGGACCTTACTTCAGTCTGCTCACCTACATACTGAGCTTAGGAAAAAGTCTGCTAATGTTTTATTGTGTATTTCCCACACATATATACACAGTAATACACTAAAAGCAACAGTGAAATATATTTGTCCTTGCTCGCACTGATGTTGAGGCAGGATCCTTGTGATCCATGACGCTGTGCAATTTTTAGCCTCTGCAACATCACTGGATGCCATTCAGCATCACTTGCCACTCTAAATATGGCACCGCGGTGAGTTGTGTACTTCTCTGACATGGCAGAAGCTGCAGACCTGTGATGTCCCGATGTCCTCGGAAAGGCAAAGCTGATTTATTTCACTCATATTTCACAAGTGTCTGCGTACTATAAATAGCCCCTGCACAAATTCATTTAGTTTGTTATTGTTTGAGTTTCTTTTTCCTCTTCCTAAGAAGTCACGCAGAGGACACTTCTTCTGGGAAGTGTTGAATACAGCTCAGTGAACTCCACTGCACGGTTTAACGCCTTGTAGAGTGATACTGCTGGGAACAAATTTTTAAAATTAGAATCATTTCCCATGTACTGAAGAGCGGTGAATAAAGCTCTTTAGGAATTCAGGACAAGACAAAGGAATATAATAATATTTAATGCCCCGAATTGAAAAGGATGCAATTCACACCAGAGTGTGGGACAAAATAGAGCGTAATGCATTACAGGTGGAAAGAGTAGGATTTTAGGGATGGGCGTGAGATTAAAGTGTGTTTTTAAGGCATCAAAAAGCAACTTACTTCGGGACAAATTCTATAAAGAAACTGTTCAAAAGGTGACTAACCTAATCATTTGCCAATTTACATCTTCACTCAAAAGCAAATTGCACGAGTGTGACCTACACTCTCAGAGCAACAGGATGGTCCAATTGTCCCTAATCTACAGGGAGCAGTTAACTAACTCACACCGTAATGTTATAAGTCTGAGTTGTGTTCAGGGACTGAAACTAACAGGCTCCATAGAGGGAAAAATAAAATGCAATTTTCAACGTAGCTTTTAGTTGTGACGGGAACCGCCTGATGGATCAAGTAAGTAGTTCTGACAGCTGCACACAAAATAGATCATAATCAGTACACATGTAGGTTCATTGTAATACATGTATGAATGTTAGTTGTGTTTTTTTCCTGCATGTGTGCATGCGTGCTTCTGCTGGCTGTGTTGACATGGACTATAATTGCACGTCCTTTGGAGAATATACTGTGCTTTTACCCTGAAGCTCAGATGTGTTGGCACATAACCACAAACTGTTGAAGTCTCCTTCAGCAGGACTCCTGACCCCTAAACCGCTCCACCGGGTCTTCCCAGAAAAGACAGTGGAAGGAGATTGTAGGTCAAAGCAGTTCAAGGAATGATGGTGATGATGAGAAAAGAGTAGTTTACCCCACTTTTCCACTTTTAAGGTAGAACAACTAGAAATCAGGTCAAGAAATTTGCTTCAAGGGGTTTTAGAATTTGTAAAGATGTGACATCATCTGTCCTTAGACCTTAGAAAAACTCCCTCAAAAAACCCTTTAACAGTCATCAGTCATTTTCCATGCCTGCTTCTCCACACCTGGGTCACAGGGGTCTGCTGGTGCCTATCCCAGCTGTCACTGGGCAGGAGGCGGGGTACACCCTGGTCACCAGCCCACCACAACCATTCACACTCACACCTACGGTCAATTTAATTTTGATCAATTCACCTAACAAGCATGTCTTTGGACTGTGGGAGGAAGCCGAGTACCCGGAGAAAACCCACACATGCACAGGGAGAACATGCAAACTCCCAGAAAGGCCCGAGCTGAGATTCGAACCTCGAACCTTCTTGCTGTGAGGCACAAGTGCTAACCACTGCACCACCGTGCTGCCCTACCCTTTAACAGATAAAAGAGCACACCTCCAAAACAACAGAGGAGGGATTCTGCATCCAGGATGGACAGGATCTGAACCAGATTAATAAATAATATACATGGTAGTTTAAAGTTTTCCAATTGCACTTGTGATTAAGATTTTTGGCCTCTAAGTCCTTTTAAATATGATATAATTAACACAATATAAATAGTGCAATCCTCTGTCAAGGCATAATCCAGCTCATGCTACACACTGAACACTGTTGCCCTCTTGTGGTGAAAAAGCCACACTATCTGTAGCAAATATCAATTTATTTTTATTTATTTAATTCAAACAGGATCTCATCTTATGAGCTTGCCCTAGATTTTATCATTTATTCCTTATCTCTCAAAAACAACAAGATCTGTTCAGTAGTTTTTCTGTAATGTTGCTAACAGACGGACAGGCAGATAAACGCAGGCAACCTCCTAATTGCCCGGAGGTAATAAACTAGGACTGGAAATTACATTTAACACAATTGATTCTGACTCACCCTGAAGTCTGTGCTGTAACATGACACACATTTTTCTATTGCCCTATGAAATGTAATGAAATCAGCTCTTCACGACTAATTAACGTGCTCAGAATTTGGAACGGAAAACAAGAAACATTAAAACACAAAGCATAAAAATCCTCCAAGGATGTTTGAGCGGGTGAAGTCTGAGACTGGAATCATCATCTTCACCCCCTCAAAGGCTCTAATCTGAAACCCACTAACACCATCAGTATCCTTTTGCATAACTAAACCAATGCCCTGATCCCCCGCCAGCTCATGAAATCTCCTTCTTATATGTCCTTTTTATCCCAGCTGTCATAAATTAGCTCTGATTGCTTCCATTTCCCCTCCAAACACTCCAGAGATGAGCATGTTTTTATTTTCATTTTTACAACGGCCATGTTGACAGAATGTTGTTTACAAACAAGAAGGTTTCTTTGGTGGTGGCTACATGCCAGCGGTAACACTGTCATGCATAATGACGTTCAATGTGGTGTGCAGATATCCATCACCCTCACATGCAGAGCAGACTGCCGTTATGCATCCCTCCTGTCTCCTTCTTGTCAGCTTCCTCTTGTCACTTTTCATCGGGATAAAAATAAGGCTGTGACCGGATATTCTCCTCATTGGAGTTGTCTCCTGTTGACGAACCAGTGACTTGGATGAGATTAGTCATCCTGTTAAATCAGATTCAAAGCAGTGCACTAATGACTAAGCTCTGAGGGCTTCCTCTCATCGTGCCTGATGCCTACAACACAACCGTCTCGACTGGCCGACCCAGTAAACGTTGCTTATAGTGTGGATGGAGAGGAGTTTGTGAGACAAGAGCTGAAGTCTTTTTTTTTTTTATCCGCACAATATCTCAAAACAATAGACATAAGGCAGAGTTTAACAGTGATGGTAGACATGTATGGGCAGGTGTCATCAAAACAGTTTATGACATGCATTTAAGTTACAGTGAAGGTTGAATTTAAAGGACAACGAGAGCATCACTTATGGTGCAGTGTGTACTAAAATAACTTCAGGTGTAAGAGGCATGGGGAGCTGCGCCAGACCACCTGTGTATATTTATTACAAGGTGGCAGAATTTCTATTAATATTGGCATTTTGGATTGTTTGGATTTATGGCCCTGCCTGCCCAAGTGGCTTTGTGCTGCAGTTACGGAGAAACAAAACGATACGTCAGGCACTGTGATAGGAGTCAGCCGTGTGGCTGCCCCGTGGGTCTGGAAGAAGGAGCGAGGCGCCTTTCATTTCCACTCAGTAGATCTATACAAAAATATTCAAATAAGGTAAATCAACTAATCAGCTCCCCACTCACTGACCCATTACCTTAGCCAAGGACTGGTCTTTCAGAGATAAGAAAAGCAGGAAGAATAGATTTAATGGGTTATTATTGAGTGCACAATGAGGCTTGTCGGCAACAGTGACAGGTCCTCAACACTCTGAATAAGCCCTGTGTGATATAAATACCCACAGTGGATTTGCTTAAAAAACTATTACACCGAAATGTGTAATCCAGCGCAAACCCAATGGTGCATCTTGGTAGGGAGCAGAGTCAAAGTGTTTTTTCTTTTTTTCCCCGAGCCCTGCAGGCCTGTTTAGACAGATGATGGAAGGGTGTTCCCTGTGGTCCACTCCCAGGCCTACTTCTCATTCTCCACATGTGCTTCGTCCACCATGACAGCATGCATGAGCATGACATTTTGGTCGAGGCATTTACAGTGAGAAATCTAACCCCTGCCCACAGCCTGCTCCCAGAATCTGCCATCGTGCCGGATGATTAAAAATAACACTGCGGCATGCATGGCTTGATTTGGTCGATAAACTTCATTACTCATCACAGGGAAATCATGTCTCGCTCAAACACAGGAAGATGTTGCAATTAACACAATAAATGAAACAAAATGAAAACATCCAGTAAACAATTAGCAGCATTTGCAGAGAAAAATATGCAGCTAAAACCCGACAACAAGGTCAAATTATTGCATTCATATGACTTTTAAACTGATCAATACAACTCAGCTCAGGTTGTCAAATGTATATTTTATCTTACAATCAAACTAATCAACAATCTGAGCACCACTGTTTGTTGCTGAATCCTCAAACACAAAACACATGCAAATCAATGACTTTTAGTGGATTAAACCATAATAAATGTTGTCGTTGTTTTGGAAACAACAATTTGATGATTTTCTAAAACTGTGATAAAATGTTTTTATTGTGTAACCGTAACGTAGCTTTTACACTTAAACCTACACAAATTTTAAAAGCTCACTTGAGTAAATTAACTTTTAAACATATCACACTGTGCAAAACCTGTAAAACAAACTGGTTGCACACAGGGTTAAGTCTGCTTCAGAAACAACACAATACGAGTGAAGATTTTTTTGTTTTCTCTTACGTGTCGAGACGCCATCATGTTAGCATTCATCATCATTAGCGGTGTGAGGAGCAAACACCAGATGCCTCGGTATAGTGCTACATTGACTGTGTCTGGACAGCCACCGTCAGCACCAGGGGACATATGCATCTCTTCTCTCACCTGGATTGCGCTCTTCTCACTCCATCTGTTTGAGATGACTCGGCAGCTGCCTTCACTCACTCTCTGCCTGTCTGGACCTGACTGCCAGTTCACAAGAATACAGATTAGTTGGTGGCTTGAGCGTGTAACCCCATCTCTGACCTCTGTCATGAATATGGCTCTTTATTTATGGACTTCATTTGGTAATAGTGCCTTAGATATTCAAATAGTAGCAGTATAGAAAAGTCAGGGTTTGTAGTCACATTTTGTTTAGTTGCATTTTTATGTACGAGTGTAAGTTTTTTGTGGTGTTTTAGGATAGTAGTTTCACCAGCAGTAGAAGTACCGGAGGTAGTAATAGAATACTTGTACTGCATAGTATAGATTTTACTTAATAAATTTAATAATAGTTATTCAATTTATCCTGCAACTCTGCATTTTGTTAAAGGGGCTTTTCCCACAGCCTCCATCTTAAACCACAAGGTTGACTTACTATAGGTAACGTGATCTATAATAGGTTTTTTTAATTAAAAATGACAGAGGCAAAAATAAAAGTCATATGGAGAAGCCTAATGAGGGCAGTGAGAATAAGCACAAGCCCCAGTATAAATGAATGAATGAATGAATGTTTTGAATGAATGAATGAATGAATGAATGAATGAATGATATAAAACTATTATGTTGTGTCTCTGCGCCCTAATCAATCAAAGCTCTCTTGTTTATGCTGATGCTAATACTGCCAGGCTCACTCTGTGTTCCTATCAATTAAAAGAAAGTGGTCAGCCATCCATCATCGCCCATGTACCATGCCATGTTGTGTAATGCTGTGTATGCAAATAGTGTGTGAATCCACATCTGTGTGTTTATGTTAAATATTATAAGTGTACAGTGCATGTTTTTTTTTTTAACTATCACTGCTGTGTGTTGCTTTTTTTTAAATCTACCAGTAGAAGTGAAAAGAGAGAGGGAGAGGAGGAACACAGACCTCATTCCTTCACCTCAGAATAATGATTCTTTAACAACCTTCCAACAGAACCAATCTTGGGAATAATTTTTCGTAAGTGGAAAGTCTGTTCCTGTTTGGCATGGGCGTATTTGAATTGATTACAGCTGCAAAGGGAGATAGGAGAATCACCTTTTTTCCCAGTGACAGTACAGTTTGGGTTACAAACTGGAGATTTGCATGGAATTATCCATCACAGTTCTCATAGGCTTTCTTCTCCACACAGCGGTTAAGTGCCAGGAGGTCTTTTGAGGGCACGTCTACAGTAGGGATGTAGCAGGAGTTATTGTTAAACAGTAATGAGTCATTCACACGGTGCCAGCAGCTTCAGAAATGTGCTGACACTGTGGAGAGTTTGATAGTATTCAGTGTATTGACAGGTTCAAGGACAACCCACACAATACAGAAAGATATTTAAGAGCCATTTGAGATACAACTGGTAACACCTGTTTATCACCCTCAAAGTAATAACGGTGCTTTTACATTTTTACATTACAGCAATTTACTATTATGTTTCCTTAAGGCTGGAAATGCATTGAAAACCATTATTCTCCTGCATGTGTGTGTAGAGTTTAACATAATCTGGGTTAGGATTTGTTTCCCCAAAGAACCAAAACATTTCTCTGTTTTCCATTTGTAGCTACCACTTCCTTCTCCTCCTCCCCAAGACATGGACACAGAGGTGGTGTCCTACTGTCATGTACTGGTCCTCTTTCAATGTTGTCTTTGTTTAAAGCTCATTACAAACAACACATAGGAATTTTGTGGGATTTTGGAAATTGTTTTGGACAGTGTGCCAGCCGTGTTGGTTGTTCAGAGCCAGAAGTGACCATACTTGGATATGAAGGGAGAAGTGAGGAGGCGGGTCTAACCTTGAACTGAAGTTCTCATGTGAATTATAATCTTTACCCTCTTACAAGTAAGATGGTACGGATGTCTGAAATTAGTGGAGTGTCCCTTTAAATATTTGACATCTCAAATATTCTTCCTCTTAAATGTAAAGACTTGCTACGTTAGCGTAACTTCTTCAAGAAATTAATTTTACATTTTGCCTGAGGATAAGTGAAATACTGGAACCGTCAGACATAACAGTTTAAAATGTAAACAATACATTGTGCACTTAAATGCTTTATATCTCTGTCATAGGAATAGCTGTATTTTAATTTGCATATTACTTAGTAAGTTTTTATATATTCAAAATCAGCCTGTGTTTTATGCAGCTTCCCTTCTCTGGAAATAAGATTTCACAAATGAAAAATGTATCAGACTCAATGCAGAAGATGGAAAGGGGTACTTCATGATTTATTCATCTACCACGGAGTGAATTTAACACTTTAATGTTATAGAACGCCATTACAGCTCTAGCTGGAAATTTAACATCATACAATGCTGCATATTAGCTAACATACCTCATTTATCACTGTGTTTAAAGAAACGGCTGACTCCTCAAAGCACAAAACAAACAATAGCTCATGTTTGACGTGTAGCTGTGAGAAGAAAGTGTAGGAAATGAGGGGATTTGGTGGGGAGAGCAAGAAAAGGTGCAGCTGGGCGAATGATTCAGCTCAGGTGATGTTTAAGTGCCCAAGGCTAAACAATTTGAACAAGAGCCCAAAGAAAGAAGGGACAGCGTCGTAGAGGGACTCATGGAGATTCTGTGTGTGGACAAACGGATAAAGTGTGTGTGTGTGTGTGTGTGTAAGTGGGAATGTCTCCATCCACTCTGAAAGGCACATTTTCCTGGGCATACCTCTGGCTTCATGCTAGCTTGTTGACAGAACTAAATTGATGTGATTTGATGGTGCAGCAGCACCCACACTGACAAACACGACACCAGTCCCTGCCAGCCTCTTCCTTAACACAAGCAAAGGGAAAAAAAAAAACCCAGATACACACTCACATTTGTATGCATTCAAACGGAAACGGGAGAAATAAACAAGCTCAGTGCTTTAGGAACAAGGGCTCAGATTAAATTTTGGGTGACGGGGATGTCTTCATCTTCCTTTTTCATCATCATCTATTGCTGCACAACAAAGTGGAGATGGAATATCCCCTCTCAGTCGCAAGCCCTTTAAAGGCACTGAGTGGATTTTAATAAGGAGCGAAACGGTTAGCAGTGCACACCGCGGTCTTCAATGGGATTAAGAGGCTTTGAATGGTTGAGGCCATTAAAATCTACACCAGCCCAGAAGTCCTGGAGCGCCTTATGAGTATATTTATCATTAGGATTAACAAACCCAGCCTGTGAACGCTCTCACCCCAGGAGCACAGCCACCTCTACCCTTGTACCATTATTGTGTTTGACTGAGTGGCTGATGATAAGAGCGATTCAGCTGCACAGGAGGTAAAGCTCTGGTCCCAGTCTGCTGGCCGTCCCCAGTGGACCGCTGTCACAACAGCAACATCTGCACCCACCAGCTCATCTGTGTGCAATATAAAAAGCCAGGGTTTTTACAGGCTAAGTACATTGTTGTCAAATTTTAATACCACAGAACTACTCTGTGCTTGACATGAGCAGAGAATACACCCAGAAGTCATTGAGCTGCTTGTGAAGGAGAAAAACCTCCCTTGAGGACGTGCGTGCGTGTGTGCATGCGCTTTGCGATCTAAAGAGATTTCAGTGATTTGACCATCAACGTTGAGTCATCATACCCTAACCCGTTTCCTGCTTCCTTCCTCTCCCACCCCCTCAGATCTTTCACATGACCTATGACCTAGCCAGCGCCATGGTGCGGATAGTCAACCTGATCGGCATGATGCTGCTGCTGTGTCACTGGGATGGCTGCCTGCAGTTCCTGGTGCCCATGCTGCAGGACTTCCCCGCTGACTGCTGGGTGTCCAAAAATAAGATGGTGGTAAGTGCTTCTCCTGCACAGAGTCCTGCTGCCTGTTCGAATCAGATTATGCTCTGTCTTATCTCATCCGTCAGCTTCGGTAATTACTGTACTAAAACCCTTTAGCTTCCTGGGAAAGATTGCCTTGCATATCTGTCATTTTAAACCCTAAATCAAATATATTTATCCGCTGCATTTGTCCACATTTATTCAATTTGCTGATTATTTTTATTTATTTGGAGCTCTTGACATCTGTCCTTATTGTGAAAGAAGGCGGCGCATGAAACATTGATTTTCTGAGAGGACAGACAGCCCTTATTCAATATTGGATGCATATTGACAATTTCCAGTGAGCGCTCATGCTGTGCTTTAATTTTGTGGCATTGTTAAAACAGCTGCTGGAGTAGAGCCTGACTCATTACAGAGTTCTCCGTTATTAGCTCATGAGAGCGGACTGCGTCACACCTGATGTGCGATTCACCCACAGCTGATGGCCTCATGTTAACTCGACGTGTTATAAAAGAGTGTTTCTCCAAAGGAATCTGAGTTTTTGTTTTTCTGACATCAGTCAATGCTCATCTCTTCTGTGTAACATACCAATAAATCAACATGTATTTAACCCTTGAACAATGCAGCTCAGGAGAGTGGTTCCCTAACTGATAGCTAACAATATGCATGTCAATGAAAGCATCAATAGGGAAATGTTTAGGCCTTTGTGTAATGATATAAAAGCTTGCCAGATTGAATAGGTTCATTTGTGACATTTTAAACAAGCAGCTTTTCCTCTCTTAGCTTAATGCTTTCAGCTGTTTGCTGTAGCATCCATCTAATGATCAAAGCCCTTCTCTGTCACACTTCTTGTTGCTGCAAATATATGCATTATTTCGAACAACAAAAAATAAAATGGCTTTTTGAAGTCATTCAATAATTTAGCGAAGGGAGTTATTATCGAGAGATGATGAGTTTAGGATCCCAGAATAAACATAAAATCAAACATGGATGGCAAAACAACAGATCTAAGGAAGCCCACTTCTCGATGTACGTAAACCGGCTTCTCGTCAGCAGTAAGTTCAGCTCTCCGTGCCAGAACAGATGTCACATGAGTAGTTACATCGCTCAAGGTATGATGTATTTGGTTCATCATGCCTCACTGCCTCCCTGACATGCTCACTTGTTTCACTGAATCTGCCTCCCTTACATTTAGGCATAAGAAACGACAGATGTTGCAAACCACTGTCCCCTGAGATGTTTCACACTTTAGCTAATTTTAGCTTGTTTTTTGTACCTGCCTTTACGCACAGATACATGATCGGTTGAAGGGGTTATGTTCACGGACACCGTCAGTAGCTGGCATCCAATTAGCAACTCCTAGGGATCCTCTATGACCAAACTTTCAATTCTGACTCATCTCTTTGTCTTTTATTTATCTTGAGAGCCAAAAACAAGAGAAATATATTCCTGGTTGTATACTTTGCCCTTTTCCAGTTTTCTGTTTCTATTCCCCTTGCCGCCATTAAACATGTATTCTGTCCGCAGTTTGATATGCATTAAGCCAACTTGCAGGGGATTATCTGAAGTTACATAATACTGAGCTGTCAGCCAACATAATGTAAACTGTGGCTCATGATTAAGGTACAGTAAAGTATGCATGGATTAAGATTGGATTTGATGTCTTTTTTGCAGCAGCAGTGAAAACAAGCATATGATTGCTTTACTAATCTCTTTGTTTTATTCTGAAAAACATATTTGAACCTTATGCACATGGCACATTCAGAACTAATGCTGCATGAGGCATAAAGCCTCAACAAAGCGAGGCAGATTTAAATAGTCCTGCCAGCCTGTATTTTTCTACACAACAATCCAATTTTCCTGGTATGTGTTAGCATTTTCAGATTAATGTTGCCTCTGCTCCTGCGTGCTTAATATCAAACCCTACTTTTACCTAAACCTAACCCAAAATTAGTCTTTTCCATTTCCTAAATGTTTTAATACCTCCATCTTAGCGACTGGGGAATATGGCCTCACGTGCCAAGCGCCTTGTCACAGGAAGATTTCATGCAGTTCTGACTAGATTATATTTAGAGTTGTGTTTCCCTAACTTGCACTGGCTGTGCAGACTGCAGTACACCCCCTAAAAAAACAGCCCTTTGCATATAGGGGTGTAAAGAGACCCTGAAAAATGAGGGACAACATTCATAATGTACTTAGTTTAAATTCCCGTGTGGGGGATGTAGCCTCTCATTAACATCAAAACGGAGTTTGTTTTGTTTCACACAGTAAACACTGTCTAATTAATTGCATTACGTAGAAGAATGGTTCTCAATGTGACAGAATAACAAATATATCTTTCTGAATTAATTCAAGCCTCAGGGGCAGGCACCTCTCTGATGGAAACCACCTCGTGTTTTGCTCACATTAGACGAAGAGGTTGTTGTATTGATAGACTCAGTCACAGTTGGTTTGACTCTGATTAGAATCATTAGAAGGTGTTTTTTGTCTTCTTTTACAGTAGCTGTCCCATTATCTTGCTGGGTCATCGCTCCTTACCTTTTCAGGAGGGCACTAATAAAATTGCTATCTGTCTCGGCTTTTCCGCTGTGGAAATGAGTTTGAAAGCAATTTGGACATGTCACCCCCAGGAGAGAGTTGATATTGATTTGCCATGAACCACCACCGGGATCTAAAGGAAAAGGGGCAATTTATCTACAAATGAGAAAACTCACAGAGAAATCACATTTTTCTAAATAGCTGACCTACTTTCTGTCATGCAAGCCTCCAGTGTCTCACGCTCTTTCCGCCCATTCTCAGGGCTCTGTTTTAGGCTTCTGCCCAAATGTCTGCTTGCTCCAAATGTTTGCATATTGAAAAGTATGTTTTACCCTGCCAGCTGCTCTGCTCTGAACTAAGACAGTCTGAAATGGACATTTGCCATTAGTTTTTGTCTTAAGTAATTGGATGTGTGCGTGCATGCGTGTGAGCTGTCAGGGTGCTCATTGACCTTTAATGCACCATCAACACCCTTATTTGAGAGAGCGAGAGTGAGCAAGTTAGAAAGTGTTCCAATGTACTCACCCTAATTCACCCCGTCTCCTCTGTTTCATCCAGAATGACACGTGGGGACAGCAGTACTCCTACGCACTTTTCAAAGCGATGAGCCACATGTTGTGTATTGGGTATGGCATGTATCCCCCGGTGGGCATGACAGACGTGTGGCTGACCATCCTCAGCATGATTGTGGGGGCTACCTGCTACGCCATGTTCGTGGGCCACGCCACTGCGCTAATCCAATCTCTGGACTCATCTCGGCGGCAGTACCAGGAGAAGGTGAGCCAACGATGACGTCATAACAATGGCTGTGTTGTTTTGCTTCGTTTTCAAGTGGTTGTGAAGTAGGATGCTGTCTTGTCCTCAGCATAAATCTTGCTTTTGTTTTGCCGATTAATGCAGCAGGTCACTGCCAAAACTGGACTTCACTGAAATTTGCACAGGCAGTGAACACACACTGACTTCCAGGTGCTGCAGTTCAGTCACAACTTCTCCAGAAAGAGAAAAACAAACACCATCAGAGATTTATGAAACCAGAGGCCTTTAAAACTCTGACATCATGGGTCCTTCCTCAGAGCAAAATAAGACAACTTGCACCTAAAGCTAATGCCAATTTGGACAACTACAGATCCCATAATGCACTGGGAAATGTAAAGACTTTACAAAACATTATATTTGTTGACAACTGGCAAACTGAAATCATCAGAAGTATGATAAGTGTTAGCAGTTTACCACTGAATGTACACAGTCTGAAATCTGAGGCAAAGTCCTATAGTCATAAGACATGTCTTTCTGTATGATCTCCTTAGTCACACAGAACCTAAAACTATCTGCATGTGGGTTCTTGTGTTTCAAAGAGGGTGCACTATGCTTTTTTTCCTTTATTGCCTTTCACCTCACACTGTACAGTATCTTTGCCTCACATGATGTCTCTCCACTTCACGTCTGCTGCCTTCCTCTCCTGTGTTCTCCATAGTTCAAAAGCCTTTGCTGAAACATAATCCAAATGTTACGGTAGCATATGACTGTGCCGTAAACTGAAACACCTGAACATCATTTGGCTTGGTGAAATTGAACATATTCACATAATGTTTTCACGAGCTGGAGAAAAAAAAAAAACAGTCTTGTCTTCAGGTGTGTGATCATGTTTTCAATGACTGTATTTGAAAGAATTGAAATTACTGAACTCAAAGCAACTAAAACAGAAACCTCAATGAGAAGAATTTGGGCTCAGCTCCTCCAGGCCAGTATTTCATGTGGATTGATTTTTGCCACAGAGCCCTAAGTATCGAGACAGGAACCCCAGCCTCTCCGGTTCAGGGAAAGGAAAACCCTGACGGCTGACTGTGAAGGCCGAGACATGTTCCACACTGCCATGCCCTCTGTGGGCCCAGCGTGGGCGATAATGAGCTGAGCTGCTCGGCTGCCATATTGCCCACCGTCTGTAGCGAGGAGGAGACAGGAGAGGATGACCTCCGGGGAATGGAGGCAGAGGCTCGAGAGATCGCACCTAAATGAAAGAGGGAGAGTGGGAGTAAAAGAGGGCAGAGGAAAAGAACCAGGCAGGGGAACAGATTACCTGACGTAATGGGTGTGTGGTGCTACATCTTCAAAAGGAGGGAAAGTGCAGTGGATAAATTAACACCCCAAAATCTAGGGGTGAATAAAAAAAAAAAGACACTAGCTTTTTTTTTATAAACAATTTCTCTGCAGTTTAAAGTCCAAAAAGTAAAGCATACAAGCAGGTTTACAACTAATACTCTTGGGTTGAGTAACTCTCTACATGTCTGCTGCTCTGCTTTAGAGATGCCTTGCTGCCAAGTAGACTGAACAGCTGGCCTGTCTCAGCACCAGTCAGCATGTATTACCAAAGCCATTGGCTGCCATTTCTGGGATCACCCCCTTAGGCGTTTTAAGAATCCCCCAGCCAGCTGAAAAGGCTCCCCTGTGTTCCCGCTACTTCCCACAGTGCCTGCCTGGAGAAAGGTTATTACTGCAGACTGCAATTAATTTTTAAGAGTGCGGATTCTCTCATTTATCTTTCCACACGGCTCAGTGATAAGACACACTCAGGGTACACTGCTGCTGCGTGCTGCGGGAGGCAGATAGTAGTCGTTTCTACGACACTGTACTATACCCACCCCACTCCTTTCTGCTTATCAGGGTTACTTCCTTCAAAGACATAAACCTTTTTTTCATTGGCCCTTGCATCAGTTGTGTGACAATGGGATCTGCTTCCTGGAGATTTCCCTCTGCTTTTCCATGTCAGACTAATGCCATAATCCACACGCTCAAGAAGTGGACAATCCATTGGTCAATCCCTGGAGTTTTCGAGAAGACAGGTGGCTGTTTTCAGATGGCCGTAGGGCTGCCATGACAGGGACAGCTGTTCCTGTCTATGGGGACTCAGACTGCAGAGAAATCTGCTAACTGAGCCGCCACCACCGCAGCTAACCGCCAACCTGCCATCGTCCTACGCTAAGTTATCACACACACTTGTTTGTTAATCTGAGTGAATCCAGGCAGTCTAATTATTTTTAATTCCATCACTTAAAGGAATACAAAAATGAAATATAAATACATGCAGTGGTTTATAGTTTGTAATATTCAAGGCCCATAAGAAGATTTTCTGGCATATTTGACCATTTATGTAAAAGTTTCAGCATTTTTAATGGCAGTGCTGCCACTACTGGGCTGCCATGGTGGATGACATCACATGGGCTCAAGACTGAATCTCCAATGGTGTTGCTCTTCAGTACAGAAAAGGTAAAGCACGTAAGATGACAGGAAGTAGCAGGGAAGAGGGTGAATACAGATTTGCTACAGAGTCTATGGTCACAACAATCCCAGTGCTTCTGCAGTGTGAGTCATCATGCATAGCCACATGCTGAGCCCATGTGATGTCAGAGCATTTCAGCCAATCAGAATCACCAACTTTCCAATCTATTTTTCTGATTGAATGCAATATTTAAAATAGCATGAAATCCATGAAATCGTCCAAGATGGGAGGGATTGTGCTTCAGGACTGACTTGTAGAGATGATATCTAAGATGTATAAGGTCTTTATTTTAAAAAAGATTTCAGTGACTTTTTTGGTCACAGTCTATCTCCCACACTGTATTTTGACCATGGGTTTACTATTCCCTCAAACAATCAGGGAGGACATGATGGAAGAGGGTTTGAATAGTCAGATGGGCAGAATATCATTCAGCCTCTAATAAACCAATCAGTGTGAGGATGGTGACACGACGTAAATATTAAACACTTACATCAAAAAGATACATTTCATTTCCAAGAAAAAACAAACATCTTTCTAAATTATAGACACTCTCCTGCTTTATATATTTACATATGAAATGATAGATACTCTAAATAACAGTAAATATGTTCCCATTAATCACTGCTCGCCTTCCAGGTCACTTTTATGAGCATTATTAAATGGATGAGCTCAGTCTCAGAGTGGGTATTCAAAGTACAAGGTTACTGCAGCGCTTCAATTCTCTTCAAAAGTATTGTATATTTGGAAGATATCATAGAGAAAAAGATCAGTTTAAGTCCCTGTTTGGGTTAAATTAAGATTAATTTAGTGGAAGGAAAGAGGAAAAATCTCATGGATGCTGATACACATCTGTGACGTATCTAATATTAGACAAATTCTCCAAACATTAGAGTGCATGCCATTCAAATCTACTCATTTTTATTTGGTTTGCATTATTTTTATAGAAGACACATAATATACCTCTATTAAAATCCTATTTCACATCTAAAGTATTTTACAGCGTATACACTCTTCTGACTTTACCAAATTCAAATAAAAACCTACTTTACTCAAGTGTTTACAAAGGTCAGATGTAAAACATTTTACTATATATTACAACATTAATAACCCATACTGTTAGAATAGCTTGTATTTAAAGATCTAGCAATCAGCATCAAAGTGGCAGCATTCTGCAGTATTATGTTTTGATTTTTGATAGCTGGAGCCTGTGCTCAGTTTGAGATAAAAAGTCTTTATTGTTTCATGAAATATCAAACTGTCTATGTTTGATATTAGGCTTTAATCAGTGTGTTTGCCCACGACTCCACTACAAACATGTCATTTGTTTTTGTGTTGGTTTCCTTTGTGTGCTTCTCACCACATCAGACCGTTTAATACCTAATTTGGCGTGCTGACTCAACACGTTCATTGCTGATTTTCCTATGATTACAGACTGTGAACTATAAAAGACTTTTTGATCATTTGCAAATGTTGCCACCAGTTTTCCTCCAAAGGATCTGTGTAGTCTGCAGTTTGAGGTTTTTCGTGTTAGGAAGCCAAATTTGCTCATGTAGATACTCCAAAGTTGTTGTCAGCAAGACTGTGAGACTGTATCATTTGCATTCATCATCATACAGACTGTATATGGAATGGACCAAACTAACATGACATCACCCGTTGGCATGTGGGCTCAGGAGTTCAGAATTTGAACGTTGCCATGTTTTTTGTTTGGAGCCAGAAGTGACCATATTTGGATATGAAGGGAGGAGTGAGGAGGCGGGTCTGACCCCTGAACCTGAGGATGCTACCCAATGTTTGATGCCTATCAATCAAACTAACCCCGCCCCTCTTTTTGAAGACTAATATCTACTTAATTATCTACTTCTTTTTTCAGAAATAATAGGAATAATTAACTCTTGGTAATGACATGGGAATGACTTGGGTCTGAACCCTGAACCCAAGGACACTACTCAGTGTGTATCAGATGCAACTTCAGCACTAGTCTCATTGGAGACCAGGCCTGTCAATCAAGCTCACCACACCCCTAAATCTTCCTCTTTTTGAGTATTTCATGATTGAAAATTATGACATTTAAATTTTGGAGTCAGATTTTTTTGGGATCCAGCATCTAGTTTCTGTCAGTTATCTGTTTTTAGCCCTACTTGCTTCATCAGTTTCAATACAGAGTCTATGACGAGGCTCCAAACCACCTGTAAATCACTGGAGACCAGACATGTCAATCAAACTAACCACACCCCTAAATCTTCCTCTTTGTGAAGCCAAATATCCTAATTATTAATTATTTTCAGATGGACCAGTACATCACTAATAAGAAGAATTAACTTTAGCTATGAGACATGACATCAGAATGATTTGTGGGAAGAATATCTTGACAGAGTATTTCATGATTACCACTTTTGAATTGAAGTTAATTGAAGACAGAATTCTTTCTAGACTGCACCTAGTCACCATCAGTGGTATTGCTCTTTGCATTGTCTTCACTTTTGAGACTCGGTGGCTATATCCATGTCTATCTCCAGGCTATGACCCTAACATACAGTTTTGACGATCATCTTTTCTACACAGCTGTGTTAGCATGAAGCTAGATGTATACTACAGAAATCAGATGTATTTTACTATCTGTATTACGGTTGTGCTGTGTGTGACATTGGTCCTGAGCCATCAAGCAAACAACCAGTGGGCGACATCCCAAGTATTACTGTCACAGTGGGACAGAGGGTAGATACTGACCGCTGCTTAGTTAGTGAAGGAAGTGCGATGGTGATTCAGCGTTGAGCCGAGCAGCAACATTTATCGGCTTCGTGCTGGTTTTGATGTGACACAGGCTCCTCATTCGTCCACTGGAAATGAGCTGTAAAAAAAAAAAAAAAAAATAGAGCAGGCAGCTCCCGTGCACAGTATGGCCAAGTTGAGAGGCCATCTGTCCAGTTGGCATGCAGGGGTGATGTCCAGGTAACTTTTACATTTTGATGGGAAACAAATCAGTGAAATCCCTCTGAGGGACTATGATGATGAAAACCAGCCAATGAAAGATTCTCAGAAGTGTAGAGATGGGAAAGAGGAAAGAAGGGGAGGGGGGTGTCGGTGGGGGAAGCTCTGCTCTCAAAGATGGTGAAAATTATCATCAGAAAGCCTGGGTATAATCTTTTCTGAATAGAATTCTATTACAATGTGGAACCATGTGATAAATGCCTGGGCTGTCAGAAGCTAGCAAGCAGACTTAAATGAGCTCTTAGGAATCAGGCGGCATGTTAACTGTTACACAAAGTAAAGAGCTCAGCAATCACACTAAATATTAAAGGGGGTTGAAGTGTGGCCCCCACTGAGATGAAAAATAGCTTTATTAGATCCATTTTCACTTCGCTAAAAATATATTCGTGTCGCCAGTGGTTTGCTGCGTGTAAACAGAGTCTGTGGATGCAGCTTGAGAAGGCATGGGCTTTTCTACATATCTGCATCTCAGTGAATCTCATGTGAAACCTAAAAGAAAGACTGGCAGTAGACTAGGTGTAAGCTTTGCCTCAGTAAGACCTCTCACCTAGAGAGATCTAACCGTTGCTTTTTTTTGTTTTTAAATTTCTTTTGAATAGTTGTACCGTATTTCCCGGACTATAAGCCGCTACTTTTTTCCAACACTTTGAACCCTGCAGCTTAAACACCTGTGTGGCTCAGTATCGGCAGCACAAAGCTCGTTAGCTTCTTACAAGCTAGCAAGCTCCGTGCCGCTGATACATTTAGCCTCATCACATCAGACCCAGTCAGAGTGGACCACATGAAACTGTTTGAATAAATTCAATAGTGGCTTATAGACAGGTGCGCTCAATAGTCCGGAAAATACGGTAGTTTGTTCGTCCAAGTGGATAAACCTGATGGAGTTATATTTTCTTTTGGCCTGGACGATGCACATTATTTCATCCCTGTGTAACACACATCTACAGGTGCCTCAGTGGCTGTTTCATTTTTTTTAGTTTACTTTTTGTTTGTTGTTAAGCTGTGGACAAATAGCCACTACACAGTAGATGTACTTCAATGTGGCCTGACACCGTCATTCATGGCAAGAAAGACCTGAAAAGACGCTGATACTCTAGAAAACAACCTTCACACCCCCATTATTAGAGATGATGTTTTCTGAGAGGATAAACATGTTGGACATACTCAGCCTCGTCCTCTGTGAGCACAGCTTTGTCCATCTCTGCTGTGGCTTCACGTCACATGACCCCAGAGACCGAGGGTGACGTGTTGCACCTTTAAAAACACACAATGATTAAGGCCTTCAAAGAGAAACAGATGTGCTGCTGTGATCTCACACCTGTAATGAGCAGCAGATCAACAGGTGCTGCATGGATCCATCCTGGCTGCACATTCAGCAGATCTGCTGAGCACAGCTGTTCCCCGACTCCACAGACGTCTCAGAAACTCCACAAAAACTTCTCCTGCCATCGGCCAAATAAAGATCTGACTCACTTCAGCTCACTCCGGGCTTTTGCCACCATAGCATTCTTCATCTGTCGGCTGGAGCTCGACCGCCGTGACTCAGCAGAAACATAAACATCTCAGACACCAGGAGGGGTGCACGCAAACAAAGGCAAAGGAGTCATATTTAATTCATGAGACCGAACAATGCAGGAAAAGCAGATTTTCCGATAAGCCGAGGCCCCGAAGCTCCTGGAGGGACGGCTCTGGAGGATCTGCTCGGCCTACCAGGAAACGACAAGACGGAGAGAGACACGGCGGCACGCTTCAGACGGGAAGTGGCGGCTTTGGCTGGTTAATGTCAGTGGATATTTACAGGCACCGGGTGGGCTGCAGCATCCTGCAGGGCACAGCTGCGTCTCCCATAGGACGGCTCCATCTTAATGGGCAGCAGACGCATAATGAAGCACATGAGGCGGTTAAATGGATGCGGCGGAGGTGACAGGCAAATCTATTTTCACCCTGGGACATGTCTCTCTGTAATCTAATGTACAGTCAGAGCTGTTTGTCTTTTCCATACTGGGGGGAAAAAACAGTTTTGAATCTAAGGGGAATAAATGCTCTCAACAACACTTCACCATATACAGCAAGGGTCAGAGGATGGAGTAAATAAATTCTGATTTGTAATAATGGGTGAATGATATAACAAGATAATGTTCCTGTTTCACCACAAGGGGGCAACATTGTTCAGTCTAAAGCTGGATTTACACTCTGACTGCTTGGTATTAGTTTTCACTCATTCATACTGTGTCAGACTCAAATAATAAAACAACTTCATTCTGAAATGACACAATTGTGTATTAAATAATGTGATATGAAACCGAGGCAGTGGAGCAGAGTTTAGTGCAGTCTCCTCCATGAACTGTAGACAGACATGGATGAAGAAACTGGGGCTTGAAAATAAGGTCAATGCAGAATGAAAAAAAACCCAAACTGTAATACCACCAACGGCCACTAGATATTGACTCCAAAAAACTCCAACTGACTTCAATTAAAAAATGATCATTTTCAATCCTGCAATATTCAGTCAATACATTTTTTTCCACAAGTCATTCTGAAGTATTTAGATAAAGTCAGCTTTAAAGTCAGCACTTTCCAAAATAAAACTCCTCCAACATGGTGACGTGTTCCTAAGCAAATCAATAGACATATTATTGAAGATGGATATCAACAACAATGATACTGTCAGACAATCATCTCTGAACTTAAAATTATGTACCTAATTTCACTGTGTTGCAACACGAATATGGAGTTTTAACCACAAGAAGAAGCAGCAGATGCAATTCAAACTGCAGAAACTGGGTTCAAAGTAAATTAACAGTCACCATGAGCCGTCTCTGCCTCACTCCTCCCTTCATATCCAAATATGGAGTAAATGGAGTTCATTTTTTATATAGCGCTTTCTTGACCTTAGCTAGGTCCCAAAGCGGTTTACAAGGCAACTCATTCACACACACACTCATGCACCAATGGCTACCGAGCTACCATGCAAGGCGCTGGCCACCATTGGGAGCAACTTAGGGTTCAGTGTCTTGCTGAAGTGTCAAGGACATTTCAACTGCTGGGGTTCGAACCCACAACCTTACGATTCATAGACCTGACCCGCCCTATGCTCACTCCTGGTTCCAAACAACCAACATGGCGACCCTGGCTTCAAAATATGAGTCTACAAACCAACAGGTGACATCACGTTAGCTTCATCTGTTTCTAATCAGACTCTATGGTCGCCTCACAGCAAGATGTTGGGTTGGAATCTCAGCTCGGGCCTTTGTGTTCAGTTTGCATGTTCTCCCTGTGACTACGAGGGTTTCTTCCCACAGTCCAAAGACGTTCTCGTTGGGTTAATCGATCACGCTAAATTGGCCGTAGGTATCTCTAAGTGTAGACCCTGTGACACCCGGACAACCTGTACTCTGCCTGAGGCAACCCAATGATGGATACACACCCATCCCTATTAATTCAGTACTATTCACAAAGCCAAAGCAAGGAAGTCAGAAGTCCTGTTCATTCACAAAACTGGCTCCTGATTGTGTGTAGACCTGCTGTCCTCTTTTCATGTGAATTCTTTCTGTGCAAACACAATCACTGAAACTTTAGGGAACATACAAGTTCACCAGCGAGCTAAAGGGCACATTGTGTGATCATAAAACAACAAGCAATCAAGTTAATTGTTTCCATAGATCTGCCATCCTAAAGCAGCAAGACTTGATTTTGTTTGTGCACATGGGGGCAGCCCAATGAGCTGCAAACGTAACGTTACCATCGTCACAATGCTGGTGTTGCTAAAACATTAGGACGCCCCCTGTTGGTAACTCATTTGGCATTATGTCTAGAAATGTAAGAAAGTAATATAATATTCACTCACTTCCTGTCTATGTTTTTGGTCGCCAAGGAAAGATCTGGCTCTTTCATCGCTAACTATGAGCTAAAAGAAGCTTCCATAGAGATGAAGGTAATGACAGTTTGTCTCCATGAACACACTCGCTACTAAATATAAAAATGTACAGCTTTAAATCTCAAATCATGGGCTGAACCATAGCAGTTTATTTCAGTCATTTTTATTATTTATTTAACATTTGTACAGATCAGAAAACATCCAGATTGAAGGTTAATATCCTTGTGATTGGACGGATTCAGAGCAAATCAATGTTTTAACAAGAGTACAAATCCCAACAGTGCCAGAGGAAAAAAAAACCCAACTAAAATATTATGCTGCACAAAGAGAGTGAAATCGCATCTTAATATGCAAACATATTCATATCCATACTGCAGTTTGTCAGGAGACACAACAGGAGGTGGTTGCAACTGTATGTGTGTGCGTGTGTGTGCGTGTGTGTGTGTGTGTGTGTGTGTGTGTTGTGGGGATGTTGTTTTGTTTTTTTTTTGGCATTCCTAATGTCTTAAGTCATAGGAAGCACCGGCAGCCATATTGATCATTTTTCATGCCCTGCCTCATTTCACTAAGAGGCCCGATTCGACTGCTGGTGGCGTTTCCAATTCACTTATGAGGCTCGCACTGAAAGACAGAGAGAGAAGTGCAGCTCTGGCAGAACAAAACAAAGCCGTGTAATGTTATTTTCCAAGTACAAAAAATCAATAGTATTTACAAGTTATTTGGATTGTTTTTCTTTGTGCTGCAGTAAAGTCGTAATGTTGAACAAGCGTAACATCGAAAACTAAATCAGCAAGTGGTGATTGAAATAACTTGTGAACCACGTGTGAAGACAATCAGCTGTCTCACACTTTATGAACTTCATTTACATTTTGGGAGTCAAGCTAATAGTTTTACGGCTTATTTCTGAATGTCAACAAGAGACGCTGTCGCCCTCTACTGGTTGGTAGAGGGTGGGTTATGACAATCTTAGCCCTTGTATCGCGGGTGATGACAAACGGATGCCGCGTCAAGCTTGTCCCTTGAACTTTTCTTTCGCTCTTTCACTTTGTGCGACAACTTCCACGACGTATACGAGAAGTCGACCAACTGGAGCACAGGTAGCTCTTCAGTGTTGGTGAAGTGAAAGGATTCAGGTTATAGGATTGACGAATCATCGTGTTGTCACCTTTGTGCGAATCGACAGATCCCATGATCGTTTACCAAGCAGCCAGTATCAAACTCACCGCTCATCACGTGTTTACGTATTTGCTTTCATGAGAAACGTTAAAGCTGCTGGGTTGAGCCAGTACAAGAGTGTAGCGCGGAGTGATCTCCAAGTCCGACACAGTGACCACCATTATTACTTCATACAGTATGTTCTTCATCAGAACCATTACATGTGAGTTATGTAATAAGCAAGACGTTCGGTGCTGTGTTCCAGTATGTTTGTGGTACAGTTTGCTAACTGCTGCTTTTCACAACACCGACTGTTACAGAATAATTTGACTTATATCAATGTTACCGTAGTTTCCGTAAAAACCACACCTCGCATGGTACGATTTCGAAGGGCCTGTTTTATGTACGTTTTCAATCTAATCAATAACTGAAGTAGAAAAAGAAAAAGTTTCGGCATTTGGTTGAGGTTTGAAAATCAACAAAGTGCCATGGAAACAAGTAGTGAATTAACTGTGACATACCAACAAGTGTGTGGTTTGAACATTCACTATTTCCATCATGGTTTCTACATCGGTTACATTTGAGTTAAACCTACAATGGTTCGAAGGCACCCAAGTGTGGAGTTAGCACCAATACTCATTAGCAACTTTCTCAAATATGTTTAATGATTGGGCTAAATTTAGTAGGAGACTTAATTGACTAATGTCATTAATATTTTGTGTCATTCACGTC
Source organism: Pseudochromis fuscus (assembly GCA_900323345.1). Classification (NCBI taxonomy): domain Eukaryota; kingdom Metazoa; phylum Chordata; class Actinopteri; family Pseudochromidae; genus Pseudochromis; species Pseudochromis fuscus. The sequence continues at coordinate 669 of OOFC01016250.1, read as the reverse complement.
ATTGTTGTTTGGCCTTTCAGGTAAATGACAACTTTTAGTTACAGTAAAAATGGACAAATCGTCTCGTCTCAAAAAGTAGGCCAATGTGGAAGTGAAAAAAGAATCTTATATTAAATCATCAAATATTATTACTATATTTAATTTATTCACTAAAGTACTTAAAGCAGAGAGCTTCTTGAAATGGCATTATTCATTCCAGAAAAACACCACCTGCCCTCAATTCACCTTTGTTATTAAGCAATAACGCAGGAATTCTTGGATGGTGGGCTCGGTGGAGATCTTCTTGTTGGTTGGTAATAAGAAACAGAAGAAGAAGAATAAGAAGCAGCTGAGCTGGGTCGGTAAGATGATGTGCTGGACTGGTAAGAGGAAGAAGTTGAGCTGGATTGGAATGGGTTAGAGGTTGAGCTGGACTGGTAAGATGATGTGCTGGATTGGTAAGGAGAAGAAGTTGAGCTGGATTGGTAAGGGGAAGAAGCTGAGCTGGATCTGTAAGATGATGTGCTGGATTGGTAAGATGATGTGCTGGATTGGTATGATGATGTGCTGGATTGGTATGGGTTAGAAGTTGCGCTGGATCGAGACAATGTGGTGACTGAGCTGTTTTTGACAGTTGGTCTCGGTGCAGGTGTTGGCTGAAGTACTGATGCTGATGTCTGTGGTGCTGCT
>OOFC01016247.1:6639-18623 GCA_900323345.1 Pseudochromis fuscus | reverse complement strand
CACACACTGTGTTGTGGTGTTTACCTCTGTGCTGTGGGGAACTCCTCACCCACTGCAGTGAGATCTTTATTTTTATTTTTTTGTCAAATCGACTGCAGCTGCTGCTCTGTCCTCTGAAGCCACCACTCACACACGCTCAAACACACACACAGCTCAAGGCAAATACTGCTGCAGCTATGAGGTGTGTGACATTGTCCTTTGGACACTTGCTGTCAATGGATGCGTGTTTGTCAGTGTGTGTGTGTGTGCACGCACTTGGGTGTCTAGCTGTCTGCCTTTTCAGTGTGGAGCAATAAACCCTACAGGGTATTGTCAGTAAACATGTGGGCAGTGAGAGGCCCTGCATCATTGCTCTGCCACTCATACAGTTATTTATTTAGTCAATCAGCCAGTTAGTTAGAAAGTGGATCAGGATTTTAACACATCAACAAACAATCAAATGTAAATCCCAGTGATATTATTCATTGTACCACAATTTTAGAGCATCCACATTAGCAAATAACAGCAGAATCAAATAACCCCCCAAAGCTTCAGGAAATTCAGATCATATCTTTCTGACTTTGTTTGCATTAAATTCTTTACAAATGTGGAGCAGGACTGAATTAGACTGTTCATGTGCTAGTCAACAAGGAAGCTGTGGCGGTGGGTGCTGGGAGTGTTTTCATGCTGATCAGCAGAAGGTATTTCTAATAGCTGTCTTATTTCAGATTGATTATTACCAGAAGATGATGTTGCCATTCTTACTCCCACTTACAAAGTTCAGATGGACCCAGATGGTTTTTTAACAGGGAAAACTGCCATTAGTAAGAACAACAGTGAAGCTTTTGTTTTGTTTTTTTGCTGACAGATTGAGAGATTTGGGCAGAGATTCAGAGGTCTGGAACCAGGCTTAAGTAATGCAGCACTGCTCTGAAACAACAGCCCTGGCAACATTATTATCAAGGATACAGCTGGCAATACTGTGTGTGTTTATTATCATCAACAATCCCCCTGAAGAAACTAAATCAATAGTGTTATCTTACTAACATGTATTGTCGGTGTGGTCTAATCCTCAAGGAGCTTACACATCATTCGCCATTGTTGTCCAAGAACTATTAAAAACACATTAAACCTTTATGAAGTTACGTGTGGAGTACATGAACATGCGACTCTGTTTCATAGCCTGTGGCTGTGGGGGTCCTGATTGAACACAGTGTTGTTTTTTTAAACACCTGGGCCTCTGGGGTTGTAATAGTCAGTAAAGGGGGCATCGGGGTCTATGGTTTTACTCCTCGCTCCTCCTAAGTGCTTACAAAAGGGTCCTTGAACATAACACTGAATCCCAGATAAGCAGGTCAACACCTCGCTGAGCCGCTCGATAACATCACTGTATGTTAACGAGTAACACTGTAAATAGCTCTTTGTATCATACTCGGGGAAAATAATCTGTATGTCCACGGAAGAGCAAACATATATTATTTTACTGTGCGGTTTTGAATTCTCAAGTCAGTATCAGTATCTGTTTGACTCTGTTTACCCCTGGAGGAAAATACTGAACTCAGGAAAATTGCCTGTCACTAGTTTAAACCTTTTAAAACCTCATCTCCATCCCACTGACCAAGTTGAAATCTTTTTAGGGGCGTCTATAATTTGTATGCTGTTGGTGTGACTGGCTATTTCCGTGGGGTAATCTCAATAAGATTACCTGATTAATGGAAACACAAAGTATATGTATCGCATTATGATTGCTCAGAGAGGGGCCTGAGGGGGGTCAAATATTCATCTGTTATTCATCTATTGTTTTGTGATGAAGCTGTAGTTAGAAAAAGATCCCACATAAGAATTTACTGTGCATTGACAAATTGGTACAATCTGTACAAAATATTCAATTAAAACTCAATGAGACTTGATGCATACTGATGGACAGGAGTGCCTCAGTGGTAGAACGGCTGTCTACCAACCGAAAGGTCAGGAGTTGGATTCCCGGTCCTCCCAGACATTGTCAGTGTGTCCTTGGGCAAGACACTTTACCCACCTTGCTCTGTGTGAATGTTGAGTGAATGGTTTGGTGGTGGTCAGAGGGGCCGTCAGCGCAAACTGGCAGCCACACCTCCATCAGTTTGCTCCAGGGCAGCTGTGGCTAGCATAGCTTACCACCACCGGTATGAGTGGGTGTAAATGAATGATGGTCTCTGTGAGCACTTTGAGTCTGGACTTCCAGGAAAAGGCGCTATATAAATCCAAACCATTATTATTATTTGATGCCAATGAGTACTACACTCTGAAAGACGTGTCCTTGTGCTATTATTATTATAATATTGCTTAAGACTGCATTATAAGCTGCATTATAGGATACATGGACGTTACATGTGTGTGAGTGGGAGCGATGGAGAAAACGTACTTCTGCAGATGGGTCTGTGGTCGCTCCATGCAGCCAGTGTGTCGGTGACTCGTTGACAGGTGATACTTTTGGATCCTTGTAGTACATAGCTGTCATCACAACTGAACTGGACACTGGAGCCGATTCTGGTTAAGGAGACAACAAAAGCAACAACACTTGTCAAAAACAGTAACTGACTCTTTCACAAAGTCACAATCACCTGGTTTTGTGAAATCATCCAGAAACTGGACCCTTCCAGGAGATAAATGGTATACACTGTGGTCATAATATTAACGATGCGGCGTCTTTTTGATCCCTGACAAAGATAACATCATCATCAAAGATCAACCATTTAGGATCTGTTGTCAAGATGCTTCAGTAATCGCATCTTTCTCCACTCACGCCTTCTCCCTGTCATCTGGTTTGCTTTGGTCTCTTCAGCTCTGTTGTCTCCACTTGTCATGCTTCCCCTCCCTCCTCTCTCATCATTTGTTCTGATCATTCTTGTTTTCACATCCTCTCCAACACCCCGCTGCCGAACACGTGAGAGGGACATTCAAGCATCTAAGTGGAAGTCTGCGTGGTGTCTTGTCTGTAAAGCTTAATGTCTCATCCCTGCTGACGCGCACCACAGTCTACCACCTGGCCAAACATTCGCAACACAGAGCCCCGGTTGTTTATCGGCTCCACCCTGTTGCTAAACACTGTAGAGTCCCACAGCCTGGCCAAATATCTCCGTTAGTGCCTTTGTCACGGAGGGTTAGGCCATTCACTCGTGCCACTTTCATGATGTTGATGACACTGAAAATACCTTTCATCTTGCCACTCTCTGTGAAATTTACAATTACAGGAGAGATTTTTTTTCTCTCTCCTTTTTCGAAAAGTACTGAAACTTTTCAATCACAGCTGTGGAAGTGGTTGTCTCCCAACAAAACGGCCATAACACACTAAGACACAGTCATTTTGCACATGGCCAGCGATCATAACTCTTGTTTTCTCTGCAACTAAGTTCTCATCGCCGTTAAACTTCATTACATCATAACTCTGCTCCAGCTCATGCAGCGTGATGGTTGGACCTGCAACACCTTCCTGCCAACATGCATTCACACTCACACATGCACACTAACACATACATGCATTGAGGTAATGACCTTTCACTAACTCAGACAACTCTACTAATAGTGAGTCATACTGGCTCAGGGTAAAGAGGAGCAGCAGGAGCTGGAGATTAAAAGATGACTATCGTTTAAAGATTTTTGGCCTGAAAAAAAAAAAAAGTCTCTGAAAAAGGTAAAAATGGAAAAGCTGCCTTGACTCTTTTATAAGCAGAAGAAAATCATTACAACAATCCAGCTGTCCTTGATTCTAAGTGGATGAGCTGTGGGGAGAGATGATTATTTTATAATTGCTCACTCCTGATTAAATGAAATTATGTCTCCCTTTCTACTGATTAGGTGACAGACACCATGCAGTGAATCTTTTTCAAATCTCTATGTCCACCCAGCTTTTGTTTACCGGCCAACATCCATCCTTTGCCATTGTGTACAACCTCCACTTGACTGTGGACCCTGGAGATGTGGACGCAGAACAGGGACATAAAAAGCAGCCCTGGAGTTTTACCCAGGGCTGCACAGCAACACAATCAGCGAGCGAACACAGCGAGGCAGGGTTGTCGCAATACCCTAATGGTACACTGCTATACAAGCTAATATATCAGTGTAATAGCATTACAAAATGTAGTAGATACCAATGATGTCAGTTTGATGCTACATCTCCTGTGGGACACACTGGATTTTTATCTCGCTGGTTGAACAACAATACTCAGAGATAGGCTGCTGTGCAGGGACAGAGGATTCAGAGGAAAAATATCCTTAACTTTCACTGCTTGTGCTCTTTACTCGGATTTAATTTTAACGGGGACATTTTTTGCTCAACAATTTGCAATCAATAACCAATAAAGACAAAGTGAGATTTTTCATTTTTATTTTCCAACAGTATTTACACCTTTAATTAAAGATGTGGTGGAAGTCTGTTTAGATTTGCGTTCTTGGGTAATTGGCTACAAGCGAACTCATATCTGAGACTGACATCTTCTCAGGTCTCACTTGGCCTGAAGATACTCCTGTGTTGTTTTGGTTGACTGCTTTGGGCCAGTGTTGTACTGAAAGGCAAACTGTCACCCTCTCTCTGGGGCAGATGTTTTTTTCAAGGGCATTTCTATATTTGACTGTCTCCCTCTGTTTACGTCTCTGAGAATCACCTCTATTGCATAATGTGACTGCCCCCATGCTCGGATTTGTAGTTTTTGTTTCACTAATCCAGAGAAGGATTTTTCAAGGCTCCACTCTAACATGAAACCTGCTGCGGTGGTTTTCCTCGTGGCAGGTTCTCCGCTCAGGTGTTCTGACGTTCTTGCGGATGGACTGTTGGGTTCTCGGTCACCTCTTTGACCCAAGTGCTTTCCTGTTGGATTAATGAGTTTGACTGCATGGCTAACTCGAGGAAGACTTCTGGTGGGTCCAAACTTATTTCATTTCACAGTTGTTGAGACCACTGTGCTCTGAGGAGAGGTCAAAGCTTGAGAAATGGGTTTATACTCTCGTCACTATTTTATTACAGAAGTCAACAGAGAATTCATTGGACTTGGTTTTTGTCCGGACATACAGTGTAAATTTACCACAGGTGAACTCCTGCCAGGTTGTAGACCAGACCTGGGCAGTGTACGGCCCACAGGCTGCATTGGGCCAACATGATGGTTCATACGAGGTCAAAGACAACCACACCGTTTTACTCATGAGGCTAAAGAAACAAAAACATCAAATAAAATGACCTAAAATGGCTTGTGTTTTGAAACATTTGTCTGCTTCCTCCTGTCACAGCTGACTGACATGAGATATGTTTGAGGTCAGAGCGTCACCTGCGACTGAGGTATGAGTATAAGACTGGGTTGCACATGTGGGGATTTTAATTTAGTTCCTGCAATGCTCAAATCAAACATTTATTTATCATCACCTTAGCAACTGAGATAGAGACATGTTTAATGACACTCTGTGAAAAACAGCATTTTAACCAATCTATTAACATTTGCCAGATCGTTACAGGTCGGCTGTAAAGCTGTGTGCTTAGTATGAAACAAACATGTTAAAAGATTACAGGTTGAGCTCAATGAGATGCTGTTTGGAGCAATTTTCAATTTAATAAATGCTGAAGAATAAAAAGAGGTGCACAGTATGTTTTCTGTATTTATTCTTTTGAGGTACAGCATGACAAAAAGTTGTGTGGCTCCTGACAACAAACTTGGCTTTGTAATACGGACCCCTAGGAAAAGTAATTACCCACCCCTGTTACAGACACATCACTGCTGCAGCAACAGGTCTGTAAATGTTCATAAATGAAAGATTGCAGGTTTAGATTTTTAATACAAATAAAAAAATCAGAACTGATGTTTTCACGTTGTTGCTTTTGGAGAATTAAGTGCGTCTAAACTTCTATCTCATATAATAAGGAGTACACAAAGTAAAGCCTCTGTATACTTTCTGAATCCAATGAATGTCACCATCCTAAAGAAGAAAAGTCTTTTGAAACCATTTCTAAGTAGCCACAACAGGACTATATCATCAGTTCAGTATAAAACAATAGCATTTTCCTTTTTTCAAAGTCATTTTGAAACTAATATTGTGCCCTGCTTGTTCATGTTAAACACTATGTCACACTTTGCCTTCTCACTTTGCTCTTTAGCCTGCGGGAACATCTCTATAGTGCTCTCCTGCTACATTTTCTAGTACATGTAAGAAGGTAAATCTAATGCATCACTCATGTACACGTGTGTGTGAGCGTTTGATGGTAATATTAACATGCAGTAACCTGCAGGATGAAGCTGCAGATAATAACTGGCTTTCCTATAGGTGGCGCAGGCTGGCAGGTGTGGGGCTGGTCTGACAAGCACTAAATAGCTTTCTCTTTAAAATAATCCCCCAATAGTAAGACCCCAAGTGTGTGTTTTTCAAGTTATATCAACCCAGTTACATAAGGTGCTTCACGTCTAAAAAGCCAGCGCTGTAACAACAGGGCCTCCACAGAGCTAAATTATTTATGACGATACAAAAACCACAAAACACTTCAGTATCACCGAAAACGATGCAGAACTTTGGTTAGGACCAGAACTGGGGCAGACTGGCTCTCACTGTCAGATTTGGAGTTAAACAGATTTTCCCGAGTGAAGAAAAAAAAAAAAACATTAAATAACAGCACAGTCTGGTTTCTGACAAAATAATTTGTAATCTAAAGTAAGGCGCAGTGTCCATAACACACCTCTCAAGATGACCTGGACCAACAGAAACTGTCCTGAGGAGTCATCAAACCAAGCCAAGAGGCAGAAGGTAAACTTGGTTGAAATTGTGCAAAATTAGGATGTGTTTTTACAGAACAACCAAGCAGCTGAAAAATAACGGCCAACTGGGATTCTCCTGATCCATCTGTTTACCACACGCACTGTTTCGACAGCACAACATAAGCACAAACTAAACATATATTGAGCAAGCATCCCTCATGTTGCATGTCATACAAATAATCTGATGACTTGTGCCGAGTTAGCAAATTGGATTTATTGCAGGAAAGGACCTGGGATGTGACTGTGATAACTTTTGCAATCTGTTTACTGCATGTGTGATCCAGCAATGATCCCCGTGCTGGTCAAAACATCAACAATATCCAAGGCACTGTTGGAGGTTTTGGACATGAAACAGTGACAGGAGGTAGGCAAAATACAAAGTTAACTTACTGGAAAGCAGAGCCCATCCTTTTGCCATTTTCAGGAACTCCAGGGTCTGGACAAACGTCACCAGCAAGACCACTTTGACTCACTGGAAAGAAGGGGAAAAAAAAAAAAACATTATTTCAACTTCATAGGTTTACATGTTACCAGGATATTGTCCTGGCTTGAGGAACATCTGGTGGTATTATTTTCCTGAGAGTTATCATGTTTTCACAGATGAAAGTCAGTCAATCAGTCAGTCAGTCATCTTCTATGCCTGCTTTGTCCACACTGTCATCGGGCAAGAGGTGGGGTACACCCTGGTTGCCAGCCTATCGCAGGGCTAACACAGAGACGAACAACCATTCACACTCCCACTCATGATCAATTTAGACTAATCAATTCACCTAAAAAGCATGTCTTTGCACTGTGGGAGGAAACCGGAGTACCCAGAGAAAACCCACGCATGCACAGGGAGGACATTCAGACTCCACACAGAAAGGCCCAAGCTGAGATTCGAACCCCGAACCTTCTTGCTGTGAGGTGCAGGTGCTAACCACTGCACCACCGTACTGCCAACAGATAAAAGTAACATGCAAAAAAAAAAATTTCTCATGATTGTTGTGACCGTAGGTATCTGAGCATTTTTTAATACGTTTCACTCCAAATATGAAAACTGTGCTGAACACCTTTTGCAGCGTGATATGGGTTTTAAATCCATCCTCACCTTCTTCAGGAGCATATAATACACAAGGATCACCACGGAAACAAGGCCTGGCATTTTTCTACTAGACAGATACAATAATAACAATAAAAAAAAAGATTTAGAGATAAAATGTTTTTCATCAAAGAGCAGCAGTGGGTACCCTCACCACTGCATCATTAGCCTTTTGTACTTTTGCTGTCAGTGAAGTTCACCCAACACAAACTAAACAAGTCTCTACAATCCCTGAACTGTAAATTTGCTAACAAGTGTTTTGTTTCCTTCAGCGAAGTGGGAAAGTAGAGTAGCAGTGATTTGATTTGACAGCACATGGACAAAACTGTGGAAACAAACAGGCTTTTGTCACAGCTAGCTAGCATGCACAAAAGCAAGATCATGAAAGGAAAGCAGCTAAAAGGATCCAAAATGTCTCTGAAGAAATCTTTGAAAGAAGATACAGCATCGCATAGAGCACAGGAGCAACTCTGAACTGTTAACGCTGCCAAATGCTAAACAATTAATCTGGGAATAATTAAAGTGTCATCTGAACAGACAGCCTTGTAATATTTTTACATTTCAGCTCGGTGCACTCACAGGAATGCAACTGAAACTTTGACAGGCCGTGAGGAGCACTGTAATGTGACCTTCAGGTAAAATTTGTACTCATGTTCTAATGGAGGTTTGAGTTCGTAGAAATGTTTTTGTGTGTAGTTTAATAGACCTTCTTCACAGCTTTGTCACAGCAGAAAATGCACAGTGAAACTAATTTTTGTTAACAATGGCACAGTTCCATCAAGCCTCCCTGTAGGCCATGACTGTCAGCCACCGTGCACAATACCAGAGCCCTGATACAGAGGAAACACAGCCAATGAGCAAAAAAATACTTCACAGTATCATTCTCAAAGTCTTAATCCTTCACACGCAAACTCACTGCCACACAATCTTGTTTTGTTACAATTCCTTTTATTTTACTTGTAGCTAAAAATATGGGATATAAGGGATATAATCCATCCCTCTGTTTCATGAAGTCTGAGTTATTTTAACATTTTGCACTGATGAATAAAATCTTCAAATAGTCCCAAATAGGGTTTTATAAAAACACGAACAGTTGACGATGCTTCGAATAGTTTCAAACTAAGTTAACGTTGGGCATCACCCATATTTCTGTGTGTGTATGTGTGTGTGTGTGTGTGTTTTAAGGACAATCAGTGATGGACAAAGTATTCAACTCCAGTACTTGAGTCAAATACCAATACTTGTGGTCAAACCTTACTCAACTACAAGTAAAAGTTGCTTGGTCAAAATTTCACTCAAAGTACTAAAGTACATACTTTTAAAAATACCTAAGTATTCAAAGTACAAAGTAAAAGTACATTTTTTGATATCAATACATTGCAATATTGTTTTCTGATTGCCTGACTTAATCCCCAACTAATGTATGCTTCCAGTTAATGTGGTATTTTGAGCTGGAAGTACTTCGGTGAAAAGGAAACTCCTTCCTGCAGAGTGTGTACGATACTTTGGTGGTTGACTGTTCGGTCTTGTTTTTTTGTTCTCCTAGTTTACATCCAGAGAGCCAATGTGCTGTTCGGCGTTTTAAAAAACCCAAGAAACCACAAAACCGTGCTGTTTCGCGTCTTCCCTCTTCATTGGTTGGTTCTGCTGCTGGTCACTACCAGATCACCTGCCCATTTGCTCATGCGTGACAGTAACTGTACTTGGACAAACTGCCTGAAATGCATTGCCAGCATAGACTTTGACTTAGATTTAGACAGAACTTTTCATTTAATATACAAGTATAAGGAATGAAACTTTGTTGCACTGCTCAAGCACAGTAAGAAAGCAACAGCAACATTTTGAACAGCAGAGTAAAAAACAAAGCAAAAACAGAAAGAGCAGCAGTTGGTGATATGAGGGTAGATTTTTAAGTACTTAAAATGGATAAGTATAGAAAGAAATCGAAAAATAGAGCATAGACTGTATATAAAGTAAGTAACGACGAGCTTTCTAGAAATGCAGTGGAGTTGAAAATACAATATTTGTCTTTGAAATGTAGTGGAGTGAAAGTTTCCAAAAAACAAATACTCAAGTAAAGTACAGATACTCAAAAATGTACTTAACTACTGTACTCAAGTAAATGTACTCCATTACTGTCCACTACTGAGGACAATAAGATGTTACGTTTAATTATTACTTCACTTGATTGCAGTTTTCTTTGAGTATCTGTTCACCACTACAGATACTTTTATACCTCACTTGATTACTTGGATAGGTATGATTGGTTATACTCAAAGAATAGTATCAGCTCAAAATAGAATCATGTAGGCTCTATGCACGCAGCGGTGTGACGTATTTTCCGGTAAAATCGCTGGAGGATGACCACTTCCGGGTTCACTGCTTTCAGTGGTGTGGTAGTCACTCCGGTCGTGTGTTTCAGTGACAAAAGTTAATAATTACATATTCTTTATTCGTTTGTTTGTTAGTTTATGTACTCGCGCTCGTGTATGTGCGTCGTTGCGTTTTATTATGACGGCCAAAAAAGGGAAGTTTAACGAGCAGTAACACCGGGCTCTGTCACCTCGCCTGTCAGTCGACATTTACCTGACACTTGACACTGACGCTAGTTAGCATTAGCACAACTTACCTTCAAAGTTAAACAAATACGATGAAACGTAGAATTTAAATCCTTTCTCCATCTTGCTCAGTGGTGTAGAGCTACACAGGCGGACCAGGCGTCTGGCATCGTTTACAGTGACTCTTGGAAGTTCCAGCAAACACCTCGTAAATACTAAGGCTCGGCCATTGCGGCGCAGTCAACCGGAAGTAAATAGGCTCCGGCGTATGAACGCGGAAGAGATGCGTGCATATCGCCTATTGAACTAACATTATTATCACAGACACTAAATAAGTTAAATGTCCCCACCTTAACCACACACAACATTTGCTATTGTTCTTTATAACCACTACTTTTACTTACTACTGAAACCTGCCATATTTTTCAACAAGGACGCCACCTTTTACAACTTCTGCACCTGCTCAAATGAGAAAAGCCCTCCAGGTGTATGTGTCTAGTAGCTGCTCTATGTTCACTGACTTAAGAAATGATGCCTTACTTCTTGTTTGTCTGGTTTCATAACCTATCCATAGTCACACAGTCTCCAAATGTTGTCTCATACTTGTAAACAAATCCAAGCATGTAGTGGGTTGATTACATAAAAAGCTAATTGAACCTTCCAGGAGAAATTAAATAAAAATGAGTTTAGCATGAAATTAAAATGGTGGAACAAATGTTACAACCAACACATGCAGAGGATTTAATGAAGAGAGGTGTCCTCGTTTCTCATTTTTCAGCATCTCATTACTCCCGGTTTGTATCAAATATCTGCGTGATCAGTTTAAGAAAACACACACACACAAAAGTAAAACACATTGCAAATTTTGTCCAGCTTATATTGGGGCTTTTGCATTGGTTGTAGACCTCTCTGGGAGCTGGGAGCATCTGCTGCATGCCTAAATCGTAATGTAAATGTAAATGAGACCAGACAACATGACAGGAACCAGTTGAGACCAGCTCCGTCTTAATGGAACTGTGTGGATGACTAATGATGGTTAGCAAGACACAAAAAGTAAAAGGAGAGGAAGGAGGGAATAAATAAAAAAGCAGAGAAATAAGGAGAGTGCTGTGAAGAGTAATACAAAGAAAAAGAAGGAAAAGAGAAGAACATCCTGGAGGGTTATGAAATGTGACCTGGAGAAAGAGCAACATCTGACCTCTCAACGCCTCTCCCTTTCTTTCCCTGCATCTTTCTCTTCCTGTTTTCCTCATGTGCCTGTGCTCCCACTCACTGCTTTCTTCCACTTGTGTATTCTCAGCCTGCTTCTTTCCCCCTCTCACACACATTAGCTGCAATTTACAAAGGGAAGGAAAACTTTTGTGCTTCCTAGCATAAAAGATGGATGAATGATTTGCTGCATTTGTGTGACTGTGTTGTGTGTGTGTGTGTGTGTGTGCTGAGGGGTTGTGAGTGTATATAAACTGTGTAGGCATGTTTGTGTCAAACATGATGCAAACACAACAAGCTGTCTTGTTGCTCTGCTGTGTTTTTGATGTTCTGTCCAAAAAAAAAAAAAAAAAAAAAAATACCAAAAAAAAAAAAAAAAAACACACA
>OOFC01016246.1:61916-73516 GCA_900323345.1 Pseudochromis fuscus | reverse complement strand
CAGCATGTTAGCCTCTCAATGAGAAATTTAAAAACAAAAAAGCAAGACCAAACAGTCAAACAACAAAGTATTATGCACACTCTGCAGGAAGAAGTTTTCTTTTCATCGAAGCCCTTTCAGCTTAAAATACCACATTAACAGGAAGCAGACGTTAGTCAGGGATTGACTCGGGCACTGAGAACAATACAGCAATGTACTGATATTAGAAAATGTCCTTTTATTTAGTACTTTTGAATACTTAAGTATTTTTAAAGGTAAGTACTGTAGTACTTTAACTTGAGTAACATTTTGACCAATAACTTTTATTTGTAGTTGAGTAAGATTTGACCATGAGTATCAGTACTTTGACTTAAGTACTGAAGTTGAGTACTTTATCCACCACTGGTTGTAACACATTCAACACAGTCTCCTTACTGGGTCATGTGTAGTTATGGAGCAAAAAAAAAAGTCAGAATATCCTTTTTTAATATAAAGAACTATATATTGCATCTAAATAGGAACTAGTACAATCTGTATCTGTAAAATCTGTCCAAGCAAAGTTGGTTAAAACTTCCTTCCATTGAGTGTTAAAGCATAATGTGCATGTACAAACCCACAGCGTCACACCCCTGCTGTCTCTCTTCATCATTCTGCAGCACAGTGAAGACACAGCACACTATCTCTGCTGCAGTCAAACAGACAGGGACAAGTGTAATTGTGGCTTGCGGTTTGGCTGAGCATTCAAACGGAAAAGCAGCTTGTCCACATCTCTGTCTATGTGTCAGCAAGGTCCATTTGTCTTCCAGTCTGTGCATGTGTGCATGTGTAGGTTTTGTCTGTGAGCCACTGTCTGTGGTAAAGCTAGCAGTCGTGAGACAAAGATGGGACACATGGATAAACACGAACACACACGAGTCTAACCACAACTGGGCTAAGAGGACCTGGTATGGTGAGAATGCTACGACGGGCGCCCACTGCTGCAGCAAACATGAATAAGCCATTTGTATAAAGCATTTTCCAAGCATACACTCACGCACAGACACACCATATGCCGGATGACGTATGACTGCAAACCCACATCGGGTATCAAAACTAAACACCCACAAAAGCTTACACTGTACACACAGGCATTACACGCTCAAGGAGGAAGGCAAGAAAAAACAACAGTTGCACATGTATCTCTCACAAGTTTTACAATATTTGATCTCATTAATAAACTGTTAATGGAGGATGTAAGTATTTATATTATTCTGCAAAGGTTTGTGTGTGTGTGTGTGCGTGTGTGTGCAGCCTTTTGAGGTTATTCTTGTCCTGAATGAGCGGCAAGAAAACAGGAATCTGACTGTTGAATGAAAAGTCTTTGTGTGTATGTGAGAGCAGCAAACTAAGGAAGGGGAGTGTGTCGTGCACCACTTATCAAACATTGTGTGTGTGTGCGTGTGTGTGTTATTGGTTAGATCTTTGTCATGCATATAAAAGGCAAACACCCACTTCTTATACTCCTTGTGTACTCACTAATTTTACACAGTTACACTTACATTCACAGACAGTATATTCGTATTTAGTTTTGACATTTACAATCGTGTACACCAGTGTTCACCCTGATGGAAAAGTTGATGATAAAATCCATTTGTTTTGGGCTGGTTTCTCTTCTGGTTTTATGTTTCTGTGTTTTCAGTGATCAGGTCACAGGACACCATGCAGGCTGCCAGTCCAGTTCTCAGGGAGCACTGGAAAGCTGGTGCTGCTGCTGGGCTCTGCTGGGTAGTGTGGACTGGCATGACTTCATGGTCTGAACATGAGTAATGTTTTCCAGTCATTTTGTATGATTCCTCAGCATATTTTCTGATAATCACACGTCCCTCTGCATAGTTTATAATATAATTATAGTTTGTAGATGATAGGTATGCATCACACTGTGGTTGGTGATGGAGATTCTCTCTTCCGTGAATATTAAAGGAAAAAGATGAGTTTTCATTTTTGTTTTCATGGTTTTAAAAACAGACAAAAAAGAAAGTAAACTTCAACACTTCAAAAAAATAAAAATAAGTAGCTAATTATTTTGCTGAGAAGAGTTTAAGTTTTGTTAAGTGTGTTAAACCATCAATTTTAGCTCTATTCAGTAAGGCTTTGTCCTCCTGTTTTCCCCATAGTGAAGCATCTTTGGTACCATGTTGTATTGGGGTCCAGCAAAAAATTGATAAATACTAGCAAAAAAAAACCCCACTATGGTCCCGTATCAGATCATGTAAAACATCCAAAAATATAATCTCCTAAAATGCTGTAGTCAATATGCCAGGCCTGTATGTGGCGCTGTAACGTTGCCACAGAAACATATCAAAACAGAGAAGAAGACACGGAGCATGCGCATGAAGCTCATATGAGGTAAAACAAAAACAACACACAACAACATACACTTGTTGCTCATTGTAGTTGTATAGTTTCAGAAGTAGCTGCTGCAGCACTAACGCCATGCTGTGTTCTGCCATTGTTACTGTTGTTGTGAGGCGTTATGCATGCAGCTTAATGGAGGGGCGGGGCTAGAGTGGCATTGTTTCAGGAGAATGCATATTCACCGTCCACAAGGAGACGCAGGGTGGCGTCTTCAGACTTTACCACTCTGGGACCTGTTCTCAGCTTGTATTGTTTTCAGCTGCCAAAGCACCGCCTCCGTATAGAAAACTTTACTGTTTATACTGAAACCTGTCTCCATGTGGACGGGGCCTAAGTTGCTTTTCAGAAATACTAATCTGTTGCTCTGGAGTCTTTATCATATGAGGCCTGAACTTACTCTGTGTTGATTCAATCAGGTCACTCAGTTTATTCAGATTTCTTTCTTAATAGAGTGGAACATTATATCTGACTATTAACCAACTCTATATGTTTGATATTATTCAAAACACGAGCTGCAGACGGAGCACAGACCTGCCCTATGTGTGGTCAGGAAGGAACTAGGAGTATAATACTATAGAGATACGCTTGCTTGCATGTGTGTGTGTGTATATGTGTGTGGGTCTGTATTCCCACGGCAGGGCCAGTGTTTACTCTTCCTCTGGAGACATGAGTTCTATTTAAGGGAGTGGAGCAACAAGACGGGGAAGAGACAGGTGCCAAGGAAGTCAGCACAGAGGTCTATGAATAACAGACTGAGAGGAATCAGATGATGGTGTGTTTGCAAATCGGCAACACACTGAGAAAACAATGATTCGGTGATGATTTTTTGACTCGATCAATTAGTTCAAATACCAAAGCACTGGTTAATCTCTTCTTTGTCTGTAAATGCACAGCCTCATCTCTTTTCAGCTTTAAATTTCTGAACTTGCTCCTTCTTTAGGATTTTACATATCTCTCCCTGTATCGGAAAACCCCACCCGCCCTCTCTAAGTACAGTACATCATTCTCTCCTTTGCTCTTTTGCTCTCTCTCCCAATGCACAGCTGCATGTTGGATGTCAGCCCTTCACATTTTCAACACAGCAGTTGACAGAACATTTCCACTTCACACACACACACACATATATTTTTCTTATCACACATTTTTCCCAACTTCTGTGCATGTGTGAGTATTTAAGCCACTCATCACTCCTTCGTTTGTTTGTTTTTTTTCCAGGACTCAAAAAATGTCAATATTCAGGCCAAACACAACACATGCACTAGCCACGCACACCTATTATTGTACGTGCGCAATGCGTATGCATGAGTTCAAATAGGCAGCTCGAAATTCTCATCTTACGGTGTCATGGAGATTCTACAGGGTCCATGGATGAATTACGTTCCAAGGACACACACACACACACACACACTCACGCTAAAGTGGTTCCCAGAAGTTGTCTGTCAAGTGGTAATCCTACTACTCAATTATACACGCTTTCATGAAAGGGGTCAGTATCTAGGTTTTGAGCGATGTACAGCAAAAATATAGATCATAGAAACAGACTGTACCATGAAAATGATCTCTTACTTGCAGACACTGATCAAAATGTTGCATTGGTACATCTACGCTTTCATCTCTGCTACTGTAAGAACTGTATAAGAACTACAGGGTCACTGCAACACTGAAGGCTATTCAATTATTGTAATAATTTACAGCTGATCCACACTGTTCAGTGCATAAGAAGCCTATACATTCATAAATGAAATACTGTAGATAGTGAGTTAGATATAGTGAATGCATGAACACCCACCCACACGCAAATGCGGCGAGCAAAGAGATAAATCAGTCGGTGAGCAGGCCTACAGAGATCCATATTATGTGGTTACTTAGTTACAGTGCATTAATAAAACTCATCCCAGTCACCAGTCAGAGGAGAGAAGAAACAGCTGTGTCTGGAGAAGGTCAGGAGGAGGAGGAGGAGATCTACTCCCTAATTCTCTGAGAGCAGTAATGTGTGTGTGTGTGTGTGTGTGTGCAGAGTATTAAGCTTTTACACAATATATTTACCTTGTAATTAATTGTGAATAATGACCACAAAAGCCACAGTCAGAGCACAAAGGAACACATTCAGAAGCTCCAGCAGCTACTTAATTGGTCTGTCCAGCCTACTTGGTTGACCTCTACAGACTCTGCTCTGCTCACATATGCTTTTTCATCCATTAAACATGACAGTTCTATAATCACAGGAAGCTGCCTTCAGCTGGTGGTGCAGATGTTCGAAGGGATGAGAGATGAATCTATTTTGCTATTTTTCTTCTGCGAGCCAAATTCTTACCCCCGCAGTCACTCACACACAGCGATGGGGACATTTTTACGAAGCGAATACATCCGTCCGCATCCCAACTGGACCGCGACCACCTGCTCATCAGATTTCTGGGAAAAGCTCATCAGCTGCCCTGGGCTGGGAGAGGGGAGTCTGCTGTTACAGACGAGCGGGGTTACAGGGGTTAACTCTCCAACAAGAGGCCGATTTACAACCACGGACAGGAACCATCTATCAGCACTCTGTTGCTTGTCACCCAACAGGCCAAACAGAGCACAGAGCTGCCTTGGGCCAAAGTCACCACTCAAAAAAAGTGCCCCTTAGACTTAAAAATGAATAGACAAGACACTTCTTGGCACATGGTGGTATACTGCCAATGGACTGTCAACTCATTATGATATTGAAGGCATTACATGTAGGATACAAACCATGCAGACAAGCCATTTTTGGATTTTTTTTTTATCCCATTAGCCTCTGGTGAAAAAGATAAATCTAGTATTTATTTCACATGACAAACTAATATCCACTGTTTAAAGAAAGCCAAACATAATGAGCCCCAGAAGAGCATAAAGCATCGATATACAGTGTCAAATCTAATAGAATTTCATGCTACACAATAAATAATGTGATAATTACAGCATTTGTTGCATATAAAAAGAACCATACAGTTGCACTGACTGACATCAGTGAACATTTGAGAAGCAGCTCTAAGTCTCAGCACATGTCTGTGGATGTGGTGTTTCCACTCGACGAGCTCCATAACCCACACATTGTGTATTCATTATAGTTAGGGGACATCTTTATGTGGATGTGGAACTCAGGCCCACAGAATAATACTCACTATGAAAATACTCAATAAATGGTATTTTGTTGAATGTATTTCTGGTGAGCAGTCATGGGTAACAGCATGGGGTAATAAATATAGTTATAAAAACACAAAATAAAAGAATCTTAAGAGTAGAAGTTAATATAATGCTGAATTAGACTAGAGGAATGAAAGAAAATGTTTCCTGTCACAAGGAGAAATGAAATTTCAACCAGTGATACTGTGAAAGAACATTTGTTGTTTGATGGCAGGCCCTCAACAGTTAATCTGCCCCTGGGTTATTTTGCTGTTTCTATCTGATCAGTTGTAAAACTTAGAAGAATGATTTTTTTACTCTGAGACCCATCTACCCTTCTACACAAAACGTGATTTTCTCAATATTTTATGAAACCATTTAATGTATAAACTGTTCAAGAACAACTGCAGTAGTCTTCTCTCCTAACCTAAAAACATTTCATGAGCAACAATTTCCACGAATAGTTAGAGCTGAAAATTCTTTGAAAATAATTTCTGAGAATGTGACATTTTTGAGAGCAAAATATGAAATTTCATTAAAGATGCAGTTTGCAATTCGGACTCTGCAGCCTGCACATCTGCAGTGAGAGAAACAGGAGCAGCTGATGACTGGCAGCTTAAAAAGGAGGCTGGGAGTGGGAGAGAGTAAAGTAGGTAAGAGATGGAGTCAGACACCAGATTGTAAAGGAGAAGAGTGCATGGATGTGTGCATGTGGTGCTCTACAGCTGGGTAACATGAGCCGAGTGTCCCACAGGGGACAGATCACCTGTAGAAACCCCCCACTCTCTTCTATCAAACTCCCCCAAGCTCATAATGACATAAGTCTTCACTCCCACGCACACACATTAAACAACCCCCGCCTTCCCCCCAGCTGTACCTCCACCTACATCCAAATGCACAGAGGTTTAAAATACCTAATTCATGGAGGTGAAGCCACACAACTTCAGCAACACTGTGTTGTATGCAGAACATTTACAGTTATGCACACTCACACCATTCCAAGGAGTTGGCAGGACTATTAATACCACACTTCAAGGACTAAGGGATTGGGCATTGGGCCATAAGATGCTATCTGGTGACAGATACACACTTGTGTCTCTCTTTCTGTCCTCGGGGTACTGCCTTTCACTCTGCCTGCCAAGCTGAAAGGTTAGACTGGTTACATTCCCACAGCAAGTTGGCCTTAGCAGGGCTGCGGCCAGTCTAACATGTTTATTATTCATTTAAAGAAGGGGCAGCGTACCCCACATGTAATGGAACCACATACGTCAAATAAAAGAGTCGCACTGTGACATTTTCCCTTCAAAACTTCATGTCACATTTCATATAATATACTAGTACAACTTCATTTATGTTATTTTTTTTGTTGCCAGACGAAATGTCAAAAATAAAGATAGACCTGCCAGCACCAGAGGAAGTTAGTAACAAACTCTAAATTAATTCTGAGCAGCTGCTATTAAATCATTAAGGGCAGATGCAGGTGCCCTGCCCACTCCAGTACTGCAGCTGATTTTAGCAGCTGTCTGCCCAAGCAAAGCTACGTTATTAATAATCATAAATCACCTCCTCCACGCTGGTGCATCCATTTTAAAACCACCAGCCGCACAAACAGAAGCTGAAGAGACTCGACTGTCAAGACACACATTTCTTTACTCTTCAGATACTTCAGTTGTGAAGACTAAAACTGAATTAAAGAGTTAAATGGGGGTCCCTTATTATAGTTGCCCAGCCAGTCTACCTCATGTGGTACCTATAATTCTGCACATGTATTTTTTTTTTTTGGTTTTGTGGAAGTAACAAAGGTGGCAGTGGTGCAGAGGAGGGATTAGGAAAGTTAAGACTCGAGGGAGGTTTGAACCCAGGCCAGCCAGGGCACATGTCCTTCCAAAGGCAGGGCTCTTAAGCATTAAACCATCAAAATGTTAGTAAGGGTGGTTAATTTGGGGAGGAAAACCACACTATTGAGTCCTCTCTGCTGGCATCAACATCCAAAAAGGAATCACATGAACGCTGTGTTGAAGAAAACTGTGTGGCATAGATAATTAGAAAGCCCTGACTATTTTTGCTTGGCCTACAGCGGTGGAAATCAGCACTGCTGGACTGCAAAACAAACTCACACAGACGTCATGCTGCGTGTTTCAGACCCTAATATTAACACTGTCCTTTATGCTCCAAAATCAATGAAAAACATATCGAGGTGAACTGTACATAGCAACAAATTTTTATTGTAGTTGATCCAATTGCTGCCATCAGAGACCTGCAACTTTCACATAACCTTAATACATTTTGATTAGATATTTACTGTGCCCCGGGCCCACCTCTGCAGCCTTCAAATACTGTTTTCCATACAGTCACCATCAATTAACTAGTCAGTGTAAATGTTTATGTTGTGCTTGGGCTAACCCAAATATTGGCAGGCTTATTTCCCTCTACAGCTGATTGCTGGTTTGGTCAGACTGGGGTTTGTGCATAGAAGTAGGATGGTCAGAAAATACACTGCATGTGGATTCATTAAAAACAGCATCCAAGTATGAACGGCCAGATGTGCACAGAGCACTAGAGTCTCATGCAGTCCTTGATATTTTCTTCTTCTTTGCTTAACAGCTAAGTGTAAATACAGTCAATTCCAATGTAAAAGTCTAATTTCTTATTATTACCTCAGAGGTTTTTACGATTTAAAGAGTGACTGTCGTCATTATCTACTCAGTGTGATGATAATTAGCCTGTCAGTTCCCACACGTTATATGCTTCTCACTCCACTGTGAAAGTAAGCAGAGTGTGCTGGTGGCTGTTAATGTGCTGCTGCAACTTCTGACCTCACACTCTGTTTCTGTCTGTGTCCACATTAAAAAAAAAAAACTGTCTTCAATTCAAATACAAAAGCACTTGAATCAAGCTTTGAAGCTGAAGTTTGGTCTTGAATAATCTCCATTTCACTTCACCATCCATTCACCCCTTTCCTTTGCATGCATGCGCACACACACACCACTCCCCTGATAACCATCAGCTCCATGGCACACTCTATTGTTTCAGCTCAGTGCTAATTACTTCAGGTCTTGACCTCAGGTTCAGTTGAAGAGCAGCAGAGGGGGATGGTGTGTATGTAAATGTGTGTGTGTTGAGAGAAGTTTGTGTGTTGGGGGGTTGGGGTGGCTGGGTGGAGAGGTCACGGGTGCTGCCAATCAATTGTCACACTGGATTCGCCTAAACATTATAGTGTAATCCAAGATGGAGACTTTAAAACATTTGTGTGACTCTCTTATCAACAGCAAGAAAAAGGACAGGAAAAACAGAGAAGTGTTGATTGTGTGTCAGCAAATAGCAGAGAAGGCCACATGTTTTTGGGGGATAAACTTCGACATTTGTGTGCATGTCAATGGATGAACAGATGAAACATAGCTCAATGAGGCTTTGTCTTTGGACAGTTATTACAGAATTCTTACTCAAACGATGCATATAGACTGAAATTAACATGGAAAGAATCACATGTTTCAGTGAAAATCTTCTTCCTGGTCTGCGACTCATTTGAAACACAATATGGGTTCAGGGATTTATAATATTCAAAAGATCTTCCCAGCTCTTAAGTTGAGTTTGATTACACCTGGCAGATGCTTTTAGAATACAAATTACTTGGAAGACAGCACAAGTCAAGTATCCCTTGAGTCCCCCCCCCCAAAAAAAAATAATATTTGCAACAAATCCAAGCCCTTTCACCCAAGTCCACTTACAACATAGAAAAGCCAAAACAAGACTCTTCACTGCTAGTTTCATGCCTTGGGTGCCACAAGCAAACAAAACCTGTCCAGTATGTGCATTCATTGCAATGCAAAACAGATTTCCAATGCTTCAGCATCACTTAAGGCCCCACTTTCAATTACAATGTCATGAGCACTTAAAGCTGACGGGCCTTTAGAGAAGGGGAGTGGAACCTGTGGTGAAGTTCCAGACAGCCTTAAAGGACCATTAGGGACTTTAAATACAATTTTTTTTTTTTTTTAAAGTGCTCTCTCTCTCACACTCACACACACACAGAAACAGAAAAATCCACTTTTCAGATGGCTATTTTCTAAAATTATAGCCAATAAAAATATATGTAAGCCACATCAGCCGGTATAAATACAGGTTCTGGATAATGTCAGAATTAGTTGGGGGATGCTTACTGATTTTCTTTGCAGGAGGAGAAAAGAGAAGAAGGAAAGGATGAAAAGAAATGAGACAGGAGAGGGCAAAATGCTGAAGTAAAGGAGGGAATGGGGAGAGAGAAAAGGGGGAGGGGGAGTAAATGAGGCTCTCTCTTCTATTTTTCTCCCGGATCCCGCCCTCCTGGCCAGGGGTTGGCCAGGGAAACCCAACTCCCGCCCATGGATTGGTCGGCTCCTCGCTGGACGGGGAAAATAGTCTCTCTTCACAGACACAATAAAGTTTAGTGCTGGACGCTTGCAGGCAGTAGGCGCAAAACCAGACCCGCTGTGTATCTCGCCGCCGCGCTGCGCTTTCCCACACGGAGTTATTAAGGGGAAACAACGCAAGAAGGATTTATTAAAATGAGGTTGTTTTCTTTACTGCAGATGCGTGTATTATTTTGATAGAAAATACTTTTTTCTTTATTGCACACAGATCTCGCAATGTTTCTCCGCAGCTTTCTGGATATTTGAATCTCTTGAATGGCTCAGAGTTGGATATTGTAGCCTCCAAAACGCACGGACTACACGCGCTCCGCTCCTGCTGGACTACATACACACGCGCCGTGGTTTCCAAGACGACCTTACCGGAGTGTGTTTGAGGAGATAATTATTGTGCCAACATTTACACACTCAGTATCAGGCACCATGCCCGGCGTGATGGTGTCGTTCGCTGGGGCAGCCTTGCTTCTCTTGTTCGCTCCGCTTTGCCTTGTGAGGGCTTTTGGCGACGAGGTGGAGGAGATGACCTGCGACCCGATCCGGATCAGCATGTGTCAGGGTCTCGGTTACAACGTCACCAAGATGCCCAATCTGGTCGGCAACGTGCTGCAGTCGGACGCAGAGCTGCAGCTGACCACGTTCACGCCGCTCATACAGTACGGCTGCTCCAGTCAACTCAAGGTACCTATGCGATACGCAGCCAGTGCATTACTGACAGAATACACAATGTGTTATTGAAAGTGCACGCTGGAGGTATTGCACGCACACACACATGTAGGTGCAGTGGTCCTGGTGCCCCCCTTAAAAAAGCCTGGCTGAGTCTAGAGAGTCTGCTATATTTGTGTTGTGCGCAAAGAGAGACAGGGAGTGTGGTTCCAGAGCACATGACAGGAGAGCAGCGACTATTCAGTGAGCTGTGCAGACTGATGGTGCCAGTGATAATCAGGAGTATAATATACGTTGATTCCCATGGAGTTAAAATAAGCAGTGGGGTCCATGCCTCCCTGCCTTCCCTCCTTCCTGTTGTGCCAGGCTGTCATGGCAATTTCATTGAAAATGTCTGTCTCTGTCTGTTGACATTCTGAGTTCATGCCCCTCACAGCAACAGCTGAATCTCCAGGGCTATATACTGTACTGTCTTCCTGTTAACAATGGTGCCCTCAGTGTCCATACACAAATGCTGCTTGTTTGACTCATGCACCATGTAACAAAAAAAAAATTATATCGACTATAATTGAACTGACTAGTGGCACAACACAGAGGAAATACCTGAAACTACTCAAGACACTGTAGTTGAATATTGTTTTTATTTAGAGACACTACTTTTCAACAGGCGTGTCTGGACATCTTCATATACAAGTGCTGCTGTGAGTCATTAGTTCACTTTCCAGTCCAGAGTAGTGTGTGATTTTTTTCTCCTCACAGTGAGTTATTGGTGTGGACAGCTGTTTGTGAAATAGGAGTAAAAAAAAAAATATTTTGGCATGTTAAGTTAATATAGTGTTTAAGAGACACTTATCAGAGACAACCAGACAGAACAAGGAGCAACTGCAGCCTAAAACCAAACTGTCTTCCTGCAGTTGTAAATTGTCCTGTAAGTTTAGCTGACACCCCAGTCTCACACACACACACACACACACACACACACACAAGGAAACACACAGGACACATTAGGCCATG
>OOFC01016246.1:44466-56807 GCA_900323345.1 Pseudochromis fuscus | reverse complement strand
TGCTCCGCCCGCCTGCTCAGAGACAGCAGAGCGAGCAGAGGTGGCAAGAGGGCGCCGGGCGAGGGCTGGATCAAACCAGGGAAAGGCAACGAGACGGTTGTGTGAGGAGAAAGAAAGAAAATGGACAGGAATGGAGTTCAACAGGCTTCTTTCTCACGGACATATACTCACTCTGCCAAACAAAGGATGGAGAGGTCGGACATCGAAGAGGTGAGAGGGAGATGAAGAATGTGACAAAGGAGCGTAAGCAGGACTTTCTTTAAAAAAAGCCACTGGATGTAATGGCATAAGAAAAGCTCCCTGACAGTCCCTGACCCAGTGCCTCTAACAGGGGTTAAGAAGGAGAAAAGAAGAGTCATACATTAGTAGCAACAGTAGCCTCTCTACCTCTGTTAGACTTCCTTTGCCCAGAGAGGTGGGGAAAGAAAAAAGGAAAAAGAGAGACGGAAAAGGCAGAAGACAAGCATCAATATGCAGAGCAGACAAACCAATAAGCTGTACAGCACCATGTCTACCTCTCTGCCTCTCTTTTCTCCAGAGCTCTCAGCAGAAGACACTGCACCTGCTGGGTACAGTCAACCCAAATGCCGCTGTGTCCTTTTGGGGTCTTTTGAAGTTTTAAATTTTACACTGGAGCAGATCATACAGGTGAAGGCTGAAGTTTCCCAAAAGCATTTCACACCGTTTTACATTAAAATCAAATGATAGACAATAGAAATGTCACACAAAGTGTAACGAGTATCTGAAATATTGCCTTATATTTGCAATCTGTTTACATTTGAACAGCATTATTCTGTATTTTAGATGGTTATACCTTTTGTAAGAGCACGTGATTTTATTGCTCAGATTTTTTGGGAAACCAGCTCTAAGCTGTAATAATGCACTATAGTTAACTAATATGTGAAGTGCCGGGACAGCAGTGGTGAGACTGATAACAAACCACACTGCACATGAATATGCACAGAGCCATTAACAGGGACAGTTTGGTGAGTTGTCATTATAAATATGTCAGTAAGAAAAAGTGGTAGATGCAGTGGATGCTGGGAGGTACCAGCTGTGCCTCCTATTGCCCCATAAATTTGCAGTCCATGAGAACCTTGCTAAATTCCAGTGATGTGTGCAGTCTTCCTGGAAACCCTGTACTGTATATGCTTCTGAGTTACCATGAAAACCAGGAAATTGAATTATTCCCTTGGTCCTTTTCCAAACATTGGAGTCAAGGCAGGTTAAAGAATTACAGGTTAGTAGACAATCACTTGCCAAAATACACATCATGCATCAGCAAAGGGCTGTTACAGAGACATGTACATATAGTACTATGCAAAGGGTTTGTGATAAAAATAAAGAGAGGATTCAAAAATAACACCACCAGTCATTTTTAGTTTGCATTAAACTCAGTAGAATCATATTTATTGTGACCACTGTTTGCCCTCAGAACAGCCTCAGTTCTCCAGCACCAAGTGTATTCGTAGGGATATTTTACTTGAGTACTCGGGAAGTAGGTTGTTCGGAGCATCTTGAAGAGAGCTTGCCACAGTTCTTCTTTTGATTTATGCTGTCTCAGCTGCTTCTGTCTTACATGAAGTAATTCCAGACTGACGCCATGATGTTGATATCAGGGCTCTGAGGGGGTTGCACCATCTGTTGCAGGAGTTTTTGTTTTTCGTGTCACTGAAGATAGTTCTTTATTACTCTGGATGTCTGTTTGGCATCGTTGCCATGCTGCAGAATTAATTTGGGGTTGATAAAATGTCAGATCTCATATTGTGTGATGGATAAAAGTCTGAAGAGCTAAAAACTTTTGCACAGTACTGTATATGCAGATATACACTTCTCTATGATCATATTACGACCAGTATGAAGAGTAGCAGAAACAGTGAGAGAGCATATCTGTCAAACTGTGGTTGTCTGCTTTTCTTTTTGCAGCCTCTGTGTGGGTTTTATTTTCCACATTGCAGAAGCAGCTCAATGAAATGTAATTTTAATTTTCAACTTTGTCTGATGCGCAAAGCTTCAATTTCCACACAATCAAACCCTCCCTGAAAAGATTTATACTTTGTGATCTTATAGGAGACGAGAGCTCCATTTGTTTCTAGCGCTGCATTTTAATTGTCGGCCTTTCCCACTATTTTTCACTTGCAATCAATGACTGTAAGCTTCAAATACAGTTAGGTTTCCAGTCCTGACTCATCAGTGCTGCATTCACCAAATTGTGAAACTGCTCCTGTGTACCATATATTTGCCTGACAATCTATCTAGCAAAGCTCTTGCGTTTCAGTGAGTCTTTGCATGTATAATAAATGGGGTGTGTGTCACATTACGTCTTTTATATTTGAGTAGAATAATGAATAATCTAATTCTGGGCAATTGAAGTGTATAAGAGCTTGATTAATTTGAAGCTTTGTCCTCCTGTGTGTCATCTGTAACCAGATAGTGCCTCACACAGTCTGTCACATGTATTTTTTTAGCTGAATGTTTAGAATGGGACAGAAAATCATTTTTTGGGGCTGCACTTTTCCCAGAATATGTTCAATACAACCCGTTTTGCATTCAGAGATGCTTTAAGTGGTTCTGGTGAAACCTAGAACCCTGGAAAACAGTGTTTCTCAAACCAGCATACCTTGGCACACTTTATTAAATTTCCAAAGTCAAACAAACATTACATTCACTTAAAGTGAATTAAATTAACCTCTGACCACCTCCCCTCTGAGCTAATGCAGTTTCCCTCTTAAACTGTCCTAATGTTTTGGCTGTGTCCTCTTGTATGACCACACCGAGCGTCAGGTGACATTTCCAAACCTTCACAGCAGAGTGTGCGCCACACTTAATGAAGATTGAGAACCACTGGTAATGCAGATTTGTAAATGCTTTTGAGAAGCCCAGATATGAATCACTGCTGGGGTCAGTTTGCCAGCACTGATCATCGCCTTTAGGGTCTAGACTGCTCCCTTTGTGTAGAAAACTCATTTTCTTGACAATGTCATCAATGTATTATAAAGAAATTGTTAATTTATCCTTGTAAAAAGTGACAACAAATTGTTATTTAAAAACACTTTTGTATCAGAAGAAGATGAATAAAAACTTTTTGGTTTCCAATAAGTTGATGTATGTATATTGTGTGTTCATATATGTGTGTATGTGTGTGAGCAAATAAGTACAACAAAATTAGGCTTGCTAATCATTACTTATTGTTCTGCATTTCATTTCAGTAACCTTTAGTCTATATAACATCAGAAAATACTAACTAACAGATGAGAACAGCATCTCCAATAAGATCTTTGAATGTCTTGTTTTTCCAGACAATCATGCAAGACAAAGACAAACAGGTAATTGTAACATTTTAAAAGCTTCATCTAGAAAATGTCTTTTGCTTGTAAAACAATAGTACATACCCAAAGCAGCAGTTTTTATGTAAATAACAAATCCTACAGCCATTACCTCGCCTCATTATACGACAGTTGGAAACAGGATGAGCTCTATTCTTAGTCCCTGTAGTAAAACATGTTTGCACATCCTCGGAGGTGAGCTCATTTACTGGGTTGAACAATGCTGCCACCTCTTGTCTGATGAGACAAATTTAATGCTTTATCAGCCACTAATGCTTTTAAACAGCTATCTGCAGCCTCACAACCCTGTTCAATCTACAGATCTGTGCGACAGCGGCTGTTTGGATCTCTCTTCATAGCAGTTGCTCCGAGTTAGCGTAAGAAATGCTCCATAACCGCTAAATTTGTTTTGAACCCACAGTGGAAACATGGTGATTATGGTGTGTAAACATTACTGTACCATCAATCACATCTCATCAGCTATGAACCTCCCCAACACACCCATACACATTTACAGCACACACACAAACTTTTGCTGAAGCATACACCGACTCTCACTTGAAAATTGGGTGCAATTTGGTTTTACAATTACACTTAATACAAGTTAGGCTGTAATTTACCAGCACAGGGGCAAAATTGCAGCTGGAGAAAGTGATTAATTCATGGCATGTTTATGTGCGTGTGCGTGCATGAGTGTCGGCAAACTGGAGCGCAAGAGCGAGTCCAAATATCTAAGTCTGCAGCTCAGATTGCCTTCCTGTAATTTACTGTGAGTGAATTGAGTGTTTGTTTAAGAACACACTCAAAAGCCTGAGGTAAAGGGAAAGTGACAGCATCCACTACTCTATTGTTTCCAGATGTGGCTGCACTCACACACACACACTCACACACACAGACGCATGCAGAGAGAGTATATGCACAAGCGAGCATGTTCACAAACTGGCATGTACATTCACACAAACACAGAGGAGTACTACATGGTAAATGCTTTGAACTTCATACCCTAAATGGAGTTTTTTTTTGCGTTGTGAGTTTGTGCGTATGATCGTGCATTCAAACATTTTGGAGTTCTGCTTTTCTCCCAGGTTTGTTTTTTCAGTGGATGCCACAGGTTATTTAATCTCCAGGCTTCTCCCTCTGGGCACCGACTTCCATGTTTCTGTGGTTATTTAGAGATGCACTAACTTGTCGCGCACACAAACCTTTAACAGCTAACAGCTCACCCTAAAAGCTGATTTTCCAACCTTTAAATAACAGAAAATTACACTTCTCACTTTAATTCTTACTCACAAATGACAGCTTTACAGCAATAACCTCTGGATATCCGCTCTTGTGGTGGCATTTGGATTCAACCACTTCACACACACACACTGAGTGACACACACACTTTGTTCCACTGTGTTAACAAACAGCGTGGTAGCACTTTTCTTTTAAAGCTGAAACATATAAAGAGCTCTAATAAAATTCCTTGGACTCATATTCTTGGGAATGTATTTTCAGAGTCGGGTTCGCTCGAGTGAAATTGTGTGTATCCTGTGTGTTTTGCACGCATTATGTGTGTGTGTAGGGGGTGAAAAGAAAGTGGTATAAAGAGTAAGTGAGTCATGAGGCAAATCCAGACACAGAAAATCAAGTAGAAAACAAGAAGTGAAAGAAAAGCAGAATAAAAAGAGACAAAAATAGAGAAGAGAGAGTGAAGGGAGATGGATTGAGTGAGAGGAAGAGAGCAAAGGAAATCTGTCATCATCCAACAGCAGAATGCTGCAGCTGTTCCCTCTCAGCAATGTCGAAATCATTTTCCCATTCTGCTCCGCGTCTATGTTGTATGAATAGTTTTGAGTAATAGCCACCACTGGGGATTCTGGGTGACGTAGTTGTCTTGGCCCTAGAGCCAATTTGGTGCAAGAAGGATTTGTAAATTCTGGTTCTCAGGCCAAACACGCTAACGAGTAGAGACTGAAATCAAAAAGCCCGGCCAAGAGAGAGATTGGAGAATTATTCGCCGTCAAGCTGAAACAGAGAGCTCTTTGTACAGGGCAGGGAGTGTGAACGATCGGATTTATTTTATGGCAGACAAAGATGCACTCTTTGTTTAAAGGTCAGGTCAGATGTTTGAAAACGCATATCATTATAATGTCAAATAATCTGTAAATGTCACTGTGTATAATTTAGTTCGGTATATCAAGTATTATGTTGATATTATGATACTGGAACTGCACCAATCATAAAAAATGTGGCATACCAATAAAAAATTGAGGTCATTCAGGTGCCTCACTGGCTTGACAAAGAAAGGCTCATCTGTAGGCTTTTTGTAATATTGTTGTATAATGCTCTGCGGTATCAGGAATATGTAGACACATAAACACAGTTTATTGTTCAAACTGGACTCTAATCACAGTGAGGCTCAACTTTACCCATGAGACAGTGTGGTGAGAAAGTGTCAAGTGCCACAATATAACATCACCTACACCACTAGATGTCACTCTTTGTCCAGAGCACCCCATCTGTGGAGGATGCTTCATTTCTCTGGAGGTGATTTAAAGTTAGGCTCCAATTCATCCAATTTTTTGCTCATTTGGGCAAATCTGAAATAACCACATACAAATTACCAGGATTATTTAAAAGCCTGTGGTGCTGAGATCTTCAGCTCTCTTGGTTGGAAGAATAATGAAGCATAACCCTATTAGAGCTGAAATAACGACTCAATTTATTGATTAGCTGATCATCACAAAAATTGATCTGCCATTGCTCTGATAATCAGTTGATGTTTTGATTGTTTTTTGAAGACAGAACAGCGGAAATAAATGCCAACATGATCTGGTTTCAGCTTCCTAATTAAGTAACTTTGTTGTTTTATTGTAGATGCTGATGTGGAAACTTAATGTTTTAGACTTTTCAGTGAACACACGCAACACTTAAAAAGTCAATTTTGATATTGAGCAGCTGCGAGGTAGCTGATAAAGAAATAACAAACATCACTTTAAGTTTAAACCCTAAATTTGATATAATAATAATAATAATACCAATACCAAATTTGCCAACAAAATAAAATACAAAGTAAAATAACTGTTTAGCATTTTGTAGAGAAGTGGTAGAATTGTGTGGTGTATTACATTCAGTATTGTATCTATAACACACAATTTAAAGGTACGCATCTTAAATATTTGTATGTGATGTTGTATTATAACTATTTATGTGTATAAATGTAGTATTTTTTCTTCAAAGTAAAGCATCTGAATTTCTTCCTCCATCTCTGAGTAGATACTTTTTTTTTTTTTTTTCTAAATAGAGCCCACTGTTGTGTTCAGTTAGAGGTAAAGCAAACATGTTACAATAGATAAATGTGGTCCCATGTGGGAGAAAGGCTGAGTGACTCTGTGTTATTTCAGCAGGATATTTGTCAACGTTAGAAATGTCAACTATTCAATACCATCGCACGTGTGCAGGGAGGTGGGATGGCAGCGGGGAATATCTGACAGGCTAAAAGAAAAAAAAATGAGCGAGGAGACAGAGGGAGTGGAGGAGGAAGGGAAATAGAAAAGCGGTCGTGTTATGGCGAACACTCAGAGAAAAAGATGGAGGGAAAAGTCTAACAAGCAGAACAAAATAAATGACTCCATTGTTTTCCTCAATCAGAAAGCCAGTTTGGCAACGCAAGTGAGTGGAAATGACTCATACAAACATAATCTATCTCCAAGAGCCTGTCTGGTTTTGTTTCCTATTAGTTTTTCCTGTGCATCTGTGCTACAGAAATAGAAGACGTAGAAAAACCGGGAGTGCGTAGTTTGTGTGTTTTTATCCAATGCGACTTTGTGTGTGTGTGCTGTGTTCGGTGCCATCTCATGCTCGACAGACACGGGTCAGTGGCTTTGCACTGTTAGCTTTAAACTTTGTAGGGTAACTGAATAGCAATGAGACAATTGGCTAAAGCCTATGATCCAGGACTCACTGTGAACCGCTTAT
The DNA here is from genome assembly GCA_900323345.1 of Pseudochromis fuscus. NCBI lineage: Eukaryota > Metazoa > Chordata > Actinopteri > Pseudochromidae > Pseudochromis > Pseudochromis fuscus. The sequence continues at coordinate 49,518 of OOFC01016246.1, read as the reverse complement.
TAGGACTGGTCTGACACACTACAGCTGCACCCCTGTCACACCGATATGGAAATTAAGTGGCACGCACGTAAAAACAGACACTGCAACAAACCAAATGTCATCAGATGAAAAACAGAAAAGCAGGCAGAATATGGAGGAGGAGGGGAGCACAGGACTGCAGGGTAAATAGTGATAGTATCAATTTTTCTTTAACCCTTTGAGCCCGAGCGCCCCCCAATTGGGGGCCTGCTAGCTTCAAAGTCAGATACCTTAGGGCTTAAAGGGTTAATGTTATCATCCACATGACTTATAAACCTGTGTTTCCAAAAAATGCATCCCACAACTATTCTTTATATGGCTGAATTATTATCCTATTTCTCCCAATTCGAGCAACAGTGATATAAAACATTTTTCCTTTTGCAGGGTGAGGAGACCTTTCACCTTTATCCCACTCGTGCATCCTCTTAGTGTGTTAGTGAAAGTTGTATTGAAGAGATCCTATTCACTTTGGTTTGCAGAAAAACTACTATTGAATTTATTATTTATCCAAAAGAGATTTGTAAATGGGATCAGGTCATCGGTTTATCAGCTGAATTGATCAAATGAAATCCTCTCACTGCCTCCACCTCTAAATCTAGCCGCATGAGATATCCATTAACTCAACACACCAATGCCAAATGACATATAGGCTTAGGATTGGGGACATTTGTAAGACTTATTTTTAATCTGTGGCACATATCCAACAGGCCATTTTGATAAGTATGTCAGAAAATGTGCCTCAGGGAATGCAGTCAAAGTATCGGCAGGTTTCATTTGAAACAGCAATAGCAGTGAGTAAAACAAAGAGGACATTTAATTTAATCGAACTTGTATGTAAAGGGAATTGTCTGTACTTTAACATGGATTTGACTGGGTGTTAGAGAAATATGTTTGACGAAAATAAAGCTCTTTAAAAAGGATATTAATGTACTATAAATGTAACAAATCATAGGATGTGAATAGATTTTTCACCATGAAACACTAGATTAAAAGGACGCGTCCTCTAAAAAATCATGTTGAAGTTTCAACCTTTATTTATATGTATGTAGTTCCACATGAAAAATGTTTAATATTTCAGTTAAGTAATTTCCATCAGAATATTGTGGTGCAAATCCAAACACCTGGTTGGTATAAATGTTACACAGTAAAAACAACAGGTGCTGGTTTCTAGGAGATGGTTATTCATTCATTTAACATAGAAAGGTGCCAGGTTTTGTCACACTTCATATTACTTGTGAGTTTGAGTGACTGACACATTAACAGGAGGGCTATGTATTGTACTGTGTGTGTTCGACAGACAGTTGATGAAACATATTATTGATGCTAACGAGCTGTTCACCCAAAGCTACAGCTATAAAATTAAATGATCCAAGTGTAGTGATGTAGTTGTCGATTGGCTTAAGGCTTCAGATAACAGCCAATTAACAAGTCAGTTTGACAGGTTTGTTCAAATTGTTACGATGGAGCCACAACACAGAGAGTCTCTTCTCAGTATATTTTCATTGCCCCATGTGTGTAAATGATAAAATCCACAATGTCCTAATATTGGATCACTTCAATAAGCCAGAGCGGGTATTATTGTTATAAATAAGACCTGTGCTTTTACCTCGATCACCAAATGTTTGTCGTCATAGCAACCAATTAAACATCTACAAATTAATGTCTGTGGTCCAGGATAGCTCCACAAGACCAACTGCAAAGAGCAAGTAAATGTTTTTTTTTTTGTGAGTTTTTTTTTTCAAGCCTTAGCTATCTGTGAGGTGTGACAGGATTACACAAGTGAGGCTGACTCTGAAAATATATTTCTTGTTCCCATGGTGAAATTACAAGTGGTGAAATCTCCTGATAAAAATAACAATAATAATAATAATGATAACACCTAGGTCTACAATATATAATTTTAGTCAGATTCTCTCTATGATAAAATACCTGAGAGACCAACTGGAGTGGAGGAGAGGAGTCAGAGACTGATGAGGTTTATCATTTTCTGTTAGCGAGGCTGAGCTCACATATTCCTGATGAGACTAGTGTTATGCTATGAAGCCCACCCAGTGGTGTAGTCTAGTTTATTGTAGCGGGTATACTCTGATTTTTCCCAGCCTCGTACACCCCCATCTTGGAGCAACATCTGTCCCGCAGCACCCCTCCCAGAGCAGTAGCTGCTCTAAAACAGCCCCACATAAGAACCACCACGCTCATTAATGCATAAAGTATGCACCCACACATAATTGAGATCATGAAAGATTGGTTATATATTATCTAAATGTAACAGTCATTAACAGCTGGACTTTAATTAACTACTGAACAGTCAGTGACAAGACAAGAAAAATAAGTTTCAAATTAAGAAAAAATAATAAATAAATAAATAACAATATACTTATATAAAGAAAATTTCAGCAATCAAGTGCAATGTAACAACACAACACAACAACATGTAAACAACACAAATAAACTTCTCTGAATCTTGAAAAGGCACTAAAGTAACTGACTTTTAACCAACTTTGTATCATTACAACATCAGTATCAGAAAAATGTAACCAGTCTGTAAACAGTCCTGCACAAACTCTCTTCAGTCATTGGGCTCCCTAAAGCTAGCGTTAGCTGCAGCTGTAATGTCCCCAAAGCGGCAGTAGTAACAGGGCAGCAGCAGGTTTACTGAAACACTGACACTGTGTCATTTGGTACTATGCTGTACCAAGTCAAGTTGTCATCTCGTGGGTGCCACAACTTCACTGCTTCCTTAGAAATCAACGTCGGGTCACGTCAAGCTTGAAGGAAGCCTCTGTTGGTGCTTTTCCACTGGTACCTACTGGTCTCGACTTGACTTGGCTCGGCTTGACTCGCCTCGCCTCGCTTGCGTTTCCATTAGAGAAAACCGTCCCTCTTCCGTGTAGCCGGTCATCAAGTGAGAAATTAGTTGTTTTCAAGTTAGAGCTTGGTTTAAAACGTGGGAGGCGAGCAGAGCCAAGGCAAGGTGAGGTGAGTAGGTACCAGTGGGAAACAAAAGTGCCCGCTTCATGACACAGGACACGTGAATTTATGAATGGGAAAGTGAAAGTGATGTCACAACCTATCTTAATATGTATCTTTGTGCATTTTTCAGTGGTTATACAGAAATTCTGGACCTTTTCTAGTGGTTTTAAGGTGTATACCTGCATATCACGTAGACTACACCACTGATCCATTACCTATCCCTTTAAATGCAGTGGAACATCTGTATATCATCTTCTTTCTTATCAAAGCAACGTCAGCAATACCAAAAAGTGCAATTGTGGAACAATAATATTTACTTAGGGAAAAAAATCACTTCAATAATGTGAATATTCCATGATTGTTAGTCAACCTGGAGCGAGCTGGATCAATTATTCCAATCTGTCAGGAAACACTGCACAAGATAGGATCCAACTCTGAATAACAACTATGAGGCTAAAATAAAGATGCTCTTTCCAACTTGGCTCCTGCTCAGTCTGAACAACACAGCAGTCCAACACAGACGCCACATTAACCAACAGATAAAGCTGCATTCAAACTATATTCTAACATTTCCTTTTCTCTCTCTCTCATCTTTTGTGGATTTAATGGTTAGGTTCTCCAAGCTTGACTCAGAAACACTCTGACTAACAGGCACACACTGTGATCCATTAAATCTGAGAGACGTTTGGAAATTTAATTTACTTGAAAATGGACTCAGGCGGATGTGACCTTGGGGCTCCTGAATGTGTAACTGAGCGTGGCTCACTGCTGGACTTCATGACACATTTCTTGACTAATTTCAATCTGCTGCTTAAAACATGTGTATTGAAGAAAGGTGGAACTGGGAGTTATTTTTAATCCTGCACTGATCCAGCTTGTACTTCCTTTAACTATTTTTTCTTTGAAACGGGTTACATAAGAACTCAGTAACTGCCCGCAGTAACTAACTTTATCTCAGAGGGAGTTGTAATAGAGCCTTTCCACTTTGTTTTATTCAGATCGACCCACATACAGTACAGTGCTGACGTTAGAAGACAGAATTTATTATATTACAAGACTTCTTTTGTGACTTCTGTCTTCTGTTTGTGTAGATAATCACACACTTTATCCTGACTGCATTAATACAAAAAAATTAAAATCAAACAGGAACAGTGTCATTACCAATATGGTACCCCACTGGCAAGTGAATATAACAGATGGGCTTCGTTTACATAACACTTTCATATCGCAGTGCTTTACTGTATTCCTCCTCGTTACCCACACACAGCTGCCATATGTAAGGTGCTGGCCTCGCCATCAGACCTTTGTCTGTCTGCTGCTGAGTGCTGGGCAGGAAGTCCACAGTCGGTTTATCAAAACCTTTCAGCTAAAAACAGCTTGTTGTTGATTCTGCAAGTGACACTGCTGAGAGTGGTGACGGTGAACTGTGAGCAGTAAGAAGAGGAGGCCAAGTGTAGGAATGAAAACAAAGGCAATAAAACGCTCTGTAGGAAGCTGCTGGAGGGAAACATGTGGCACTTCAGACCATACTGAAGACCCATATACCACCAGACTTTAAAGTTATGTAACTCGGTTATTTCTCCCCAGAAGCAAAGAGGTGTTGTAGACACTTAATGAGTATTTTACTGACAGCGGGAAAAAGGATTTAACTAAAGGTGGTTGACTCTGGCTAGGACCACAATAAACAACTGCATTGATGTAACAATAGAGATTTATGGCATGGAAAAGATAACGTTTTCTTTACATTTAAAGATGGATATTTTTATTAGACAGTGGGAAAACTGGGTACAGTATGTCAAAACACTTTAAGGTTGTTAACTGAAGGAACATCAACAGATCCACTTTAATGACCTTCACCACTGTTGTGCTCTTGTATGAAACACTACTTTTCTACAGGTATCCTATCCTCTCTCTGGAAGTTTTTCGTTATGTTTCCTTTTCCCCAAGTTCTTTGTTGTTGGGGAAAAATCTGTGACATAATTATAAATGTAAACTAGACCTGCGAGCAGGTTTGAACGGGGTCCAAGCCCCCCCTCGCCCGTCGTCTCGGTGTACGTCTGG
>OOFC01016246.1:0-35179 GCA_900323345.1 Pseudochromis fuscus | reverse complement strand
CTGGCTACTGTATCCCCTGGCAACAGCCTGGCGAAAGCAGCAACAGGCAGCTTCTTTAGTCCAAAGAGAACACATCCTCATCACCTTTTGCTTCCTCTATTCATCGGCGCGCCTCCGTGAAACACCAAGATTGATTTTCACATCGTCACGGTGGCAGCGCTGAAAGTCCAGGAGACTTTTCTTCAATCTTCTGCCTTTCAGAGAAGCTTATATAATCCTACTGCACAGATGTGAGCAGGTGTGTGTGTGTGTGTGTGTGTGTGTGTCTCTATGTGCTCCCTTATTTGCAGACCACAGACTGCTCTCACCTGCACTATGCTGATCAATAGTTTGCTCTCTCTTTTAGACACTCACGCACAAATTATTGATCCACCGTCCCGACTCCATCCATCATCACCTCTGCCCTTCCTCCCCTCTCCAAACTCTCATCGTGCCTCTTCCTCCATTTAGCTCCTCACCTTGGTCTCACCTCTGGTTTACACGGCTCTTAAGACAATCAAAGTTATTTATCCGGTCATCCTCTACTTTAATATTTTCTTTATCAATACCAACAGTTGGTCTTTCAAAATAAAACTGTATTGCATACTATTAACATTTGAATATGTCTCTGTGCCAAATTGTATGCGCTTCATCCTTTATATAGTGTTGTTTAGTGTAATCATCATTTTCTTATAATTTATGGTTCTGCATTGGACTTATTAAAACATATGATATAATGTCCAAACCAAAAAATGTCTTGTGCTTCACTCTAACTTACTTCTGGCTGGTTGTGTGTTCGAAAATGAAGAAACAAACGAGTTAAGCAGATGAGAAAATTTTGCTGTGGTGTTACTCGACCCACACTCATACAAACACGCTTCAATCCCCGGTGGTGGATTAGCAGGCTGGGTGTTAAGATTAGCAGAATCACAGCGGCTGTGTTATGTGTGCAGTTCACACATGTGTAGGTGAAATTCAGTGTTTGCTGATTATGCTCCCACTCAGGCACAAACACGAGTCCAACATGTGGTGTACGGATCACAAACCAAAAAGAAAATGCTTCCAAGCTTAAAAAAGAAAATTGCGGTTAATAATGTGTGCAAAGATCATCACAAGACTGAATAGTGAGTGTGCAGATTCCTGAAGTAGGGCAGATGGACAGACAGCGAGACTACAGCGAGTGGTGTGAGTGTCTCTGGTAGTAGGTGTTGAAGCTAATCGTGTGATTCACTCAGCTCTAATTCTATTATAGACAGACAGAGGGGGATCTGAACGAAAGAAAGAAACAATAACAAGGAAAACAATAGGTCTAAGACAAGCAGGATTTAGGGAAAGAAGAAGAGTGAGGAGGAAAGCAAATAAAGTGGACCTAATTGAAGAAAGAGGTTGGATGGACTGAAATACAAATTGAGTTGGACAGGCAAGTAATAACGTCCTAGATACAAAGGTATAACACAGGGATGGCACACATACACACATATAAAATCACAGTGAGGGAAACACTGGTCTACCTCTCCATTGGGGCTTCCAGCACAAAGTCCAGTCCCATTCAAATTCCCGCCAGAGTTCCCATTGCTGTTGTTGTTTCTGAACTGATCCACTGCATCTCTGTCCACTTCTTCTCCTCCTCCTCCTCCTCCTCCACCATCTCTGTCTCCTCCACCTCCTTCATCTCCTGTATTCTCTCCATTTTCATTCATTTCCTCCAGAGCGATGCTGAACTGGGCTAGGGTTCGAACCATTTGCAGCATACGTGGAAGTCCGTGCGCCCGAACGCTGGCTCACTTTGGCACATAAACACTCTCACCTAAGAAGGTTGCTGTCTGTTTGTTTACTCAGGCAAAGTCTGTCTTCATGTCCGTGGAATAATTCAAGATACAAGGAAAGCAGACGCACCTGAGGGTCGAAGGAATCACCACCTTTCCTCTTACTCACAGCATAAAATAAGCATGTCGGTTGCAGTTGTTGTTTTTTTTTCCTCTCTTCTTCTGGCGGCAAATACTTTTAAATAATTCAGTCCTTTAGAAGGCAAGCTTTCTGCAAAGTGTCTGCTCGTGTTGCATAAATTCAGTCTTGTCTCTTCAGTGTGCGCCTGTTCTGTAGCCGAGAGGCTCGGCTGTGCAGCTTGTCACAGAGTGTGTGTCATGCAGCGCACACACACCCCGAGTGAAAGGCAAAGCAGCACACTTCAGCATGTATGCATGGGTGTCTGGTCTGTTGCTACTGTTGCATGGATGATGTAAGCAAGATCTGAGCGCCTGTCGAGGTGTGTGTGTGTGTGTGTGTGTGTGTGAACCACGGGAGAGATAGTCGGAGTGTGTGGGCGAGTGTGAGTGTGTCATGGCCCATCCCCCTGGGTGTGTATAATAAGAGACAGCAGGCAGGGCAGACGCTCACAGCTCTTAGCTCCACTTCACACCGACCAGGCTCGACCAATCCCCTCATAAGTAATCGATTGGAGTATCTGAGAGATGAGGAGGTAGAGGGGTTTAATCCACTCATCTAATTATTTATCAAATCATCCCTCCGTCACGATAACATCCTGTTAACGTCATTCACAATAATAATTATTCATCAAAAGTTCTCTTCATCCGTTTGCACTTAATTGTTCGATCAAGAAATGCAGATTCAAATGGGACATTTTCTCTGTTTATTCTGTTTCTATGCAGGCAGACTGAGCATGGCACTGAGTAGTAGCAGCCCACAGATAACTATGACAACAGTGAACAAGGAGTAAAGGACTATACCTGTGTTTTTTTTTTCCTTCCTTCTATTTCCACAGGTTTCTTTTCTGTATGACTTTCATTATTGGGGCCTTCATTTGAAAGAATCAAGACTTTATGAGTAACTTACCCTGTTCTCTAACTGTAGTTGTGATTTTTTAAAAACCTTTTTTTAGTCTCAACACTTTCCTCTTTGCTTAATGTGAAGAAAGTAGAAAAACTGTACAAACAATTAGATTTTTTCTAATGAGTGAAAACAGAATTAAAGCTGTTGTTGCAGAAACTATATATTTTTTGTGAGAAATTAAGTCTTAATATATTTTTGATTAAAAATGTAATATCATATTTTTGTATCTAATCAGTTACAATAAGGACCATGTTCTATTGTCCTTGAGCACCCCATGGGGGCAAAAGCTTTCTAAAGGTTTCCTGCTAGCAAATGCATTAGTGGATGAATTTAATGGTCTAAAACGTGCAGAACCACGAGCAGAGCCCTTTAACAATTCATAAAGCGGTTCCACATTAACACGCAGTGTGCAAGCAAACACTCCTGCATGCACAACTATGGGGACATGCAGAGAAACACACATGATCAGCAAAAGAAAATGATGCCTATTTGACCAGAGAATAAATCACAGTGAACTGCAATTCTGACTATAAATAGAAAAAGGTTTTGTGTGCATATGGGTGTGTGAGAGCACATCATCCAAGTGGCATGCATTGCCATTAAGTTCTTGTGTGTAGAGAAATTTAAAATGGGAAAAAGTTGCAAAGGCACACGGTATGACATGTGAGATCGTGCTGAACTGCTCAAAAGAAAACTTTAAGTACAGCGCACCGATGCAATATTAACACGAGCAGAGCACTTCTGCACTGTATACTTTTATAGTTCAGTCGAGATGATTATAAACACAGAGAACATCATGTAAAGGAATAAAACTAATTTATTGCCTGTTGAATCACACGCTACAGTCTGATGTGTGGGTTTTTTTCAGCCAGCGACAAACCCAAACAGACTTTAGGCTCTTTTTGTCCAACAGAGATCAGACGGAGACATCAGAGAAAGGTCGCAAAAGGACATTTAAAGGTCAAGCTCGTGGCAGGAAATTGGCCTTTAATCCTGGTTGCTATAGAAACAATAAGACGGTTTTGAAGGTCTGGTGACAGAGATCAGAGATGACAATCTCTCAGGCATGTTTGGAGCTGTGGCAGAGAGTTATTTAATCATAATACTTGGGCCATTATTCATTTACTCCAGGGTTTCTGGTTCATTTCTTAGCGATCAACCTTGAAAACACCAACAAAGGGAAATAAGCACTTACTCAAAAATATATCATACTGAAATAAATATTTTTTCCCATTTTTTTGTCGGGATCTCGTGTTTCTATCATCATTTGTTTACTCAACTCACATACTCATAAGCAAACACCTCTAACTCTTTACATCCATTGTTTTCAGTCTGATTTGTAATGACCTTCTACTTAAATTACAATTCAACCTCACTAATATTCCTATTTTCTCTACACTTTACCATCCAAGCTCTTAGCTCCATGTCTGCATTAAAGTACAAGCTTGTAGCTTCTGTTATACAAGTACAAAAAAAAACTTCAAATACCAAAACTGAGATTTATAATTATACTTATGGTTAAACTTACATCCTTGGTCACTTGTTCAGGGGCAGTAGAGAGGAGGCCATGGGTTAGATTTATGAATATAGACAAAACCAAGTTTCTACCCCACAGCAATCACACTGTTCAATGTGAACTGCACATAGTAGACTGGTCATTTAGAAATGTTTCTAACTTTAATTTATAACTAATTTTCTAACTTTATTGGACATTTTTGCAGCTTTTATTTATTTTACTACTATTCCATAGTTTGCACTGAAAAACTGAGCCGAGCAAACTATTTCACTTTTATGTGGAGCATAAAAATGACAAATGACGGAATCTTGACTCTTGAAAAAGATAACGAAAAATTAATGACAACAAAAGTTAACTTCTTAGTCAATACTGTGAACAAATCCCATGAAAATAATCAGAAAATACTCCAATTCTCATTTTGCCCATTTTGCCTCAGTTTTAAGTTTAATGTTGCGATACAAAATGACATAGGAGTGGTTTAATACATACTCTGTGTATTTACAGCAGAAGATGTGTACAGGTATGTAGGATTAACTCAGAACACTACAGTGCCCATGTGGTGCTGAGAAACATGTCACCTAACACATCACAAGACTTATCCTTGGAGCTACATGAGCGAGCACAATCATCACCTGAACCAGTTACATCAGCATCCGGAGCATCTTGTTTCCTTGGCAACTCCAGAGCGCTCACATCCTCAGCATTTCCTGTTTAGTTTTGGACTAATGCAGTTGCTAGGGAATAAAAGTGGGCGGGTAGGGGGGGGGGTCTTAGATGTGTGTGTTTCTGCATGTGTGAATGTACACACATGCAGAAACATTGGGCAGTGTGGGGATGGAGTGATCTCCCTGAATGAATTACCAGCTCATAGTGGGCTGACCCAGATTTCCAAGTGGTGTGCATTCACATTCACCCTCCGCACAGGCTACAACTACACGGTCAACTGAAGATCACAGTGTCTCTAGTAGACATGAATTTTGATTAAACAGCGAGTGAACTGAATGAGTCAGTCTCACAGAAATAGTTGAGCTGTTGTCAGTTCCATTTATGGCACAATGATCAGCAATTACCTAAAAACCAATGGTTTTCTATTCATGCATCATTACATGCACTTGGCCCATTTAACAGCATTTATAAATAAACACAGCATGCCAGATACACATATGTGGCTGATCGTGAGTGGGATGCATTTGCAGCCGTGGTTCAACCTCGTATTTCCTCCCCACCCTGCAAAGAAATGTGCATGTGGTTTAATTCATGCACAGCCGCCCCGCCTGGCTGTGTCAGCGAGTGTTACCAAGTGCTGCTAAATGACAGCTGATGTGACATCTGTATCACGGCCTCGGAGTCAATATCGGCCCACAAAAACTGAGTCAGTCTGGATGCAGTGTATAGATCAACACTGGAGGAGGACTGATGACATCTGTTAACGTATACCCACTGGTCCACAGGTGTGTGTGTGTGTCCGAGCCAGAGAGAGTGTAACCTTAGGAGAGGTGGACGCATGACTGCCCAAACACATCAAAACAGATTTCTCATCACACACCTGTGCAGTACCATCTGAGCCTGTGTGTGTGTGTGTGTGTGTCATGTCAGTGCCGGGTAACAAGATAATAGCAGGTGATTCCAGGAAAAACACCATTCCCACCACTATCAGCGGTGTGGGAGGTCAGGATAAAGTGTCTCTCTCTGTCCATTATTTTCACCCCATTTTATTGATTCCTCGCCCTCTTCCACTTGTCTCTATGTCTCTGTCCCCAGGTACATCTTACTCCGTCTCAGTCCATCTCCATCTGTCTTTACAATTTAAGATCACACACTTTTTCAGAGAAATACTACATGCCGGAGTATGTTTTCAAATCTCACACTAACTCAAGGAGAATTCTCATCTGTATTTATACATCAAAGTCTCCAATTTATAGACACATACTGTCGGGTACACACATACATAAACAATACCCACAAGGGGGCAGTAGGCATAATGAAAAAATAATTACAGAGCATTTTTTCTTTCATCCTGCCTCTGGGTAAAGGTAAAATTACAGTTAAAATTGTGGGAGAGGGCGTTGACAAATCTCACTTAGAAGTGTCCTCACATATAAACATGATATCTGCTCGGTAACGTGGTTATCACACACACATAATAAAAAGACATTTCACATTAGTCTTCAAGTCAGAAATTACAGTCATTAAAAGTTTAATAAAGAAAAAGTAAACAACACCTGGTAACACAAGTGAGCTGTGATTGTTATTGAAAAAGTAGTGTGTGTGTGTGTGTGTGTGTGTGTGTGAGACAGAGAGAGACACACACACAGAGAAAGAGAGGGAGAGAGATACGTGTGCGGTGAAAAGAGCCTTTGTCCCCGAGAGGTGAGGCTGAGGCAAGGACACAACTGGCGATCTGGCTAATACACATGTGCACAAACACGCACATGTGTTGAAGGTACTTCAGGAAGAATATTCCTCCTCCACACTCTGACAGACGTGGATACACGCACATGAAGACACCTGAGATGATCATCCAATACCATGTTTTGATGAAGCAACGAGCAAAAGTGAAGATTTGGAGTCGCAATCAAAGCCAAACTTTGAAACTTTGTGGTGGGAAATAAAGATCAAAGCTTTCATTGCAGTGTATGTAATTTTATATATACAATACTTTTCTGGAACATCATTCAATCACAGTACTTCCATGTATGAAGTGTATTAATCCCACATTCCCATAAACAATATTGTCTAATACACTCAGAGCAAAGAGATGTAACCTTGTTATTTAGTAATTTGCCACATCAATGCCACAAGCATTCCTCTTCAAAACATCTTTGAATAAATCTCCCAGTGGCCTTGGTACAGAAATACATCTCCAACTGTCTTTCACCATAAACTGCATGTCCATCTGTTAGTGGTCTGCTAACTACACCCAGACTCCAAGTAAACACAGCAATAAAAAATGGATTTAAAATGTCCTAATCATGGTCCCCGTATATATTATTTTATTGTGATCTGAAAAGTATGAATCAAGGATCTTCAAATAATCTGATTGTCTCAAAATTACCATATTTAGGAGTGAATTATTACTCATCATCACATCCCATCATCTCATTTTTTACAAGGGTAGATAGTACAATATATCAATTCCCTTTTTTAGGCTGGGTGTTATAAATTATATCCACAAGCAATGATTTGCAAAGAGCACAGAAATAAGCTCCATGTAACTATGTGACAAGAATCATGTAGATTTCTGTACATGTGAGTTTGCTGCTGCTGCTGTTGTTGTCTTCACAGGAACTTTATCAGTGGACACACCCAGAGCCAACCACACAGCATTACAGTGACACACCAGGAGGAGCCTTTGATCCACTCCACATCTATGTCCTCGATTTCCAGTCCTACCGCAGTCTGTAATCTGACTTCCTGTCCAGCAACGTATCCCACAATGCACTTGGCTCCAGAGATAGCCATCAGCCAGAGAAACTAGCCTTAACCCCAACGCCGCTCCGGAAATACCTTCTCTGTGTCTCTGTCTCTCCCACCCCGTTTGTCCTTTCAGACGCCCTCTGCCATCTCTTTTTCTCACACAGCGCCTCCCTCAGAAAATCCGAAAAGGAAAAATAAATCTCCATTTCTTAAGGAAAAGTGGTATTTTTAGAGGTAGGAACTTGAAGAGACTGTCAGCTGGTTTCCCCAGAAAACTCATAAAAGATGCACATGGTGCTAATGTTGGCTCCCCAGCTGCACTTGAACACGCTCTCACACAAGCACAGTGATATGTATAGTTAGTACTCTGAGGGGAAAAAAGGCTGAGGAAGCGGAAGAGAGGACAAACAGGGATGAAGAAAATAAGCAACGAGGAGGAAAAACTAGCATAAAAACTGTAGTTAGACTATAAGCTAGTCAGCAGATTGTACTGTTATAATACTACAGCTTAGCCAAGACTAAACTCTATACTGTGGATTAGGCCAATCGCTTTCTTTTCTACTTCATACTTCACTTTTCACTTTCTTTCTCCCCCTTTCTAGTCCCTCTTCCTCCCCCTTATCCCTCTTTCTCTCCATTTTTTTCTCCATCTTTATCCTTCTTTCCTCGACATTCCTGACCCCTCACGGCCTAAAATCCTCGCATGTGTGTGTGTGTGTGTGTTTGATTGTGAATGGGTTGGTTGGTTGGTTACGGCAAAAGCTACAATAAAGGAAATGTTTTGTTACATATTAGGGCCTAAAGCTTTCCAGGAAAATAAATGGTGCCAGAGAAAGTAAAGAGTTACAATTATGAAAATGCTTAAATACCACAGACACTGGGACACAGGAGAGTTTCTGTTGATCTGTGCACCACAGGCAGCAAAAAAAAAAAGCCAGTCTGAACTTGAACAGTGAATGGTCAGAGGATAACACACACACACACACAGATCCAGGCGAGTGACATAACAATGCCCCAGAACAAAGGCAGATCTCATGAGAGGGTGTCATAGGGCGGAGAGGAGGTATCAAAACACTGAGAATTAGATGTTGAAGAAAGCAGGGAGATACCATTGCAACCTTACAGGGGAAAACCACACCAGAAGATTTTTTTTTAAATGTATTTTTTTACACTTTGCACAGAGATGTGTTGTATTTCTGTGTGTAGTGAAGTTCCAGGCTGCCGTTCAAACCACAAAAATCCTCTGAAGCCATTGATTGATGATGATTATGATAGATGAAGCGCATTTGATTCGAGTTGTTTTGATGGTTTCAACAGAAGCAGATGATGGTGTGGTTGATTATTTGGGAGATGAAATACTTTTTTACTGATGCTGACACCTGGACAGGATATATGTGGGCATATTTTCAGACTGAGTGAAGAAATCTGGGAAGTTTGTTTCTGTATTTTCACCTCACTCAAAACTTTTCTCGCAGCATTATCAGGGGGTCTTCTTCCTTGTCTCAACAGGGCCTCTTCAGAAAATCTCAGCTTTATTCTCACACAGTCGAACACTCGCACACCTGGTAGCTGAGCGGTACAGCAGCTACCCACTGAGCAGCTTCACTCTCCCTGTGTGAAAGTGAAAACAGAGTGCAATGATTGAAGGAGCTCACACAGGTTTCCTTGGATAGTCTATGAACTCGGGGTCTTTTATAAACCTGTGCTTCTTGAGAACCAGAAGAGGAAATGCTCAGTGATGAATGGGTTGAATTCAGTGACAGAAAGCGTAAAGGCGCTTTACAGACAAGAAAGATGCAAGTTGCCGCCTCTATTCAGCTCGGTGAAAGCCTGGACGTAGCTCTGCCACACAGCCCGGAGGCAGCGGCAGGAGAGCTGGGAAGCAGTCGCCGCCCATGTCAACAAGCACAGAAGCACAGGTTTTCAGTGTTCTGTCTCTGCTGGAGTTTGACCATGTGAAACTTTTGTTATTCATTACCACTGTGCACAATCAGCAGCTGCGGTTGTCGCTTTTCCCTCCTGAAGGGCATTAATGATCAGTGACGACTGACAGTCCAGCGAGAGGGCTGCACAGCAACTCTTTAGAAACTCTTTCAGTTTGGACAGGAAGGCAGGTGAGCTGAGGCAAGATGGAGCGAGAGAAAAGCCCAGAGAGCAAGCTCTGTCATTGGCTGGGCTGTTGCTATGTAACGCTGGTTGCCACAGAAACATCAGAATGCGGGAGAAAAAGCATGAATGAAAAAGACGAACCCGGCAACAGGGAGGACCTCATGATCAACACCTACACACAAACACTAGCACAGCAATGTTGCACAACAGAGGTGCTGCAGTGGCGTCATGTGTCACCTAGCAACAACATCTGGCACCACCACGGAGGTCCAACTGGATGACTGGCTGTGACCCACTAATACATATAAGAGGCAAGCCAGAAATAGATACCTGAAAAAGTTTTTATTCTGGATGTAGGTCAGCTCAGTAATGCAGCAGAAAAAGGTGCTAAACTGGGTCAATAGGTAACAAAGCAGAATGTTACGTCCGTACCTTCTGTTTTTTGAAGGAGAGGAACGAGGTACAACACATAGCGTGGGATATCCCTGACCTGACCTGATTGAAGACACCTTTAGTCATGCCTTTACCGCATATAACAAAGGTCCCGCCTCCAATTATAAACACTTGTCATCACTGTCATCCTTCACTCTTCACCTCGCTAAGAACACCTTTAGCCCGGTCTGGCTAGCTACCTACAACTAGTTTATTCTGTACTACTGCCAGCCTTACCGCACAGCTAGTGAGTGTGTCAGCCCACAGAGCGTAAATGTTCAGGTGTTATTTTGTGTAGTTTGTGGATTGGAAGTTACAGATACAACATTTCGTTCCCTTTTCATCAACACACATGGTATGGGACATTGATGATATGACTTTTTGTTATACTAAGATCTTCAGACACTACATATGGTCTGTGTGAAGGTTAGAAGCAGGTCATAGGTTGCTCTTGTAGGTTTCTCTGGATGACAAATGTCCAAGAATAGTTTGCCAAGACTTTGACTTCCTGTTGTGTATGTCTATCTTTGGGAGAAAGATGACTCTCTGAGTATTTCAGATATGCAGAGCGAAGAATATAACAGCCCGAAGAGTCTGTCCCCAACTTTGTCAGATTTGTGCATGAGGTGCAGGTCTGACCTGGATCTGTAATAAATGTACATGAAGCACCAACAAGATGAGTCTTCACCACTCACAACCTTCACCAGGGGAAACTCCCATTCACACTTACAGACATATTCAAGCCCCGCAGAGTGGGCAGTGACCTGGAGCTGAGTCCCCAGCACTCTAGAGGACCGTAGGACTGTTTAAATAAAGCCCATAATGTTGCCATGCCTTTAGCTGAGACCCTTGCTGCTGTGAGCTAAGGAGATAGCCTCCAAAATCCAATGGGAAAGCTGCTGCTTAGGCAGAGCTTTTCCCCTGGCATGATCAGCAAAACAGACAAACAACTGGTCACATAAACACACACTGAGTGAGGTCTATGTAAGTGTGCAGTGCACGTACAAAGCACAGGAAATGCAGCGTCCTCAGATATATGCTGCAGGGGTGACCTCACTGCATTTGGGCACAATGTAAGATGGATGCAAAGGTAGGAAATTTCACATCCACAGTCTCAGTGGGTTCAAATCTGGAACCACAAGGACCCTCAAGCACCAAAGTCAGATCCAAATGTGTGAGTGAAGTAGATGTTGAAACATGTCAGTGTTGAACGAGTCTGTGGCCTTGTTGAATGACAAGTCAGAGGGCTAACACTGAACTACAGTTGATATTAAAGACCTATACAGTAGCATTAAGTATCTTGTTATTTAATGTAACCATATGCAGGTGGGGTTTTTTTCATATTTTAACATGTCATGTGGTTTTACTGTGGAAATGAAACAGTTAGGCAGGTAATAGGGTGACTTTAGGTAAACACAATCTGAAGAGACGCAGCTAAGAAGCATCAGTGTTGAAGTAATCACTTCTCTCTTGGCTATTTCTTTCAATGCAACAATTATGTCACATGTTAATACACAAGCACAAACGTTTACATAATCCTCTGTGCTGAAAGAGTGATGTCAAACATAAGAGCTCCTTCGTGCTCATCATCCATGTGAAAAGAGGAGGACCTGATTGAGGACCACCCTCCCTATGAGTTATTCTCCCAGTGGGACAGAACTAAAAAAGGGAAACATTTTCTTTATCTCAGCTTCAGACACACACACACACACACACAGATACCGGATACTCCCAGGAAAGTAGAGCCGTTTATAAAACAGCTCACATGAAACAGTCACATTCCACTACAGTACATATTGCCCCCCCACACACACACACACACTCAAGCCACAGGGGGTACTCTCCGTCATCTTTACTGTAACCATTAACTGCTTTGTCAAAATATTCACTAACAATGTCACACTCAACTTTCTAACTCCTCGTAAACACACCGTAGGTCCAAGAGGCTCAGCTTCATTTCGGGAAACTTATAACAACGACACATGAGACGGAGGGAAAGTGGCTGACAACACAAACAGAAATCAAGGTTATACTAACGAGCCAACATAAGGAATCAATAACGCAAACAGAAATAGGACTCGTGCAGAGACACTGACTCTGATTCAACTATTCAACCGGAGCATTAGGGGCTTTCTCTAAAGTCTCATATTGTAAAATATTGACATCAGCTGCTAAAATGCGAGCGGTTTACAACTCACGGGTGAAGCCAAACCACTGAAAACACATTACGAAATGTTAAATTTACTTCATGTTTCCAAACATTTTGAACACAAAGTGTCTGGAGAAAACAATCCATACCAAAGCTGTGAGGGGAAAAAAAACAACAGGCTTTCTGATAGTGGCAGTACTCCTGTGTTTGCTTGTACTGTAGATTAAAACTGACTTTATTTCCTAATGGCCTTACACTTCTGTGAGCCATGTGTTTGAAGTGGGCTAATATTACTGGTGTATTTGAACAGGGACGGGTAAGAAGTGGGACATTTAGTTAATGTGTACTCTTGAGTAAAGCCGGGGAGGAGAGAACATGTTTAAATGGTACAGAGAGAGCTTTTCCAAAAAACTGGGTGTGTGCCGTCCTCTGAGAGAAAAGGGAGAGAGGGACTGTTTCGGGAGGAGGACAAAGTATGAGAGTGCAAAGAGTGGGATAAGACAGCTAAACTAAAATGGGTGAATGGGTGAAAATGACAGTGTGGATACAGAGAAAGAGAGAGTGGGCTGCCAATGAACTTCATGATAGAAAGAGAAAATGAAAAAAAAGGGAGAGAAGAAAAGAAGACCCCCTGTTTCAACCCGGCCCGATTCCCTCTTGCTCTCTCCTTATATGGCAGTGTTGCGTGTATGTGTGTGTGTGTCTCAGCATTTGTGTGCGATACGGGCTCAGTCCCAGTGTTTCTCTCAGAGGGAGTGATTAGATCAGCAAACGCATGCTGACTAAAATCAAACTAAAGGTTCCTTTCCTGACCGTTTGGACTCTACCACCCAGTTTTAACCATCCTCTCTATGACTCTCTCTAATGTCTATGGCATTACACTTTACATCCAAATTAATGTGGTTAAACTTATAAAAAAAACAAAATCGGTTTAGGTTATAGCCACTTGAGCAACAAATGATGAGTTATTTTTGGTCTTAAAGTCACAATTTAAGAAAATTAGGGGAAAAAATACACTTTAAACTCATAGGAAGTGAAACAGACAAGGAGTAAAAAGAAAAAAAAAGACAAGAGATTACATCACAATCAGCAGTTTAAAGGGTACAGCCCCTCAGAGAGCTCAGTAATATCCCCTGGGATCTGTGCAAGGAATCATAAGCAGCCAGAATCCTCTCATTCTTGCTTTTCCCTTCTTTTATTTTCATTTAATCTGCTCCTCCCTTCGTAATGCATCAGTCGGCTTCACAGAATGTTTTGGCCTGAGCCTCAAATGACTGGAATCCAGGTAGCATGTCTGCATAAACACACACAGACACACACACATGCGCATGCACGCACACACACACACAAACAACGCATCCATCCACACTGTACAAGGAGGAATGTGCGACACAGACAAAGTGAAATGTGTGACAACTGGGACAAAGCAGGAGAGAGTCTACAGCTGGACGGACATTGTACACGTTTGTTATAACCTTCTATGGGACTCGTGTTATGTGCCTGAACATCCACTTTTCAGCACAACTCTGAATTCAGGACAAATCTGATGTCCTCAAAAATGTTAATAAAAGCAGCTGTGCAACAATAGAACAAAATAATAGAAATATGGAGCTACAGACAGCTGAGGTGATGCAAATGCTCATGAACTTTATATGAGATGTGAAAATAACCATAGTGACGTAACCCATTGGTTTGTGGACTAGCATTTTAAAGCTGAAGGTTTTGGTATTTAGTCGCCATCCTGTTGCTTTGTTGAAGCCAGAGGTGGCCATATGTGGTGTGTGAGACCTGTAAATAAAACCAACCATGCTCCCAAATATTCTTCTCCTTTAAGAATAATATATATATATATATATGAAAAAAATGTCATTTTTACAACAATAGACTTAAATAGAAACGGCAGCTTGAGGCCAATGCGGAAGTGCAAAAAAGTGCAATACTCCCGATGGCCACTAGATGCTGGCTACAAAAACTCCTTTTGACTTCCATTCAAAAATCATCATTTTCAATCATGAAAAACATCAAACATGAAAATCAGTCTGGTGTCATCAGCGAAAGTATTTTTTTCTTATGAGTGATCTGGTGGTGTATCTAAAAACAAACAAATAAAAAAGCATCATTAAATAGATATTAGGCTTCAGATAGAGGAATATATAGGGGTGTGGTTAGTGTGATCGACAGGCCTGGACTCATTGGAGACCACTGAGGTTAGACCCACCTTTTCACTTCTTTCATTATATCCAAATATGGTCACTTCTGGCTCCAAACAACCAACATGGCGACATTAAAAAGCAGAACCTCTGGCTTCAAAATCCACAAGTAACATTAGCTTTGTTCAGCTTAGTTTCCTATACACAGTGTATGTTTAGGAGCCAGCCTCTAGTGGCCATCGGCGCTACTGCACTTTTTGGGACCTCCATATTGGCTTTAAGACCCGGTGACTACATCCACCTTTTATATACAGTCTCTGTGAACAGCACAACCCAACAAGGTCTTACTTCTACCACAGAAGTCAAGGCGACACTACCAACTACTACAATAATAATAAAGCAGGGATATTTTAACAGTAGCCATGAGGAGAGCTGGTTTCCAGACATCAGACGTCTGGAATCCATTTCATCATCTGAAAGCAAGATTGCTGACAGCAATTAATCCAGAATTGCACAAACACATCAAACAAATCTAAATTTTACATTAACAACAGAATATCTACAAGAGCAATACTAAACAACAGCATCAAACTGCCGCTGGCACCAGACAAATGTTCCCAGATAAAAGTAAAAAGCAAAGAGCAAAGGTTGATGTGACACTTTCCTGTGATGAAAAGTGTCCTTGAACAGATAAGATTTTGCATAACTTCACAACAGTGAAATCTCAACACTAACCACAAGAAGAGAAAGCAGGCGAGAGAAAGACTGAAAACAACCCAGACAACGAAATTCAATTCTCTTCCCAACCAACTCCTCCCTTCTCGTCTCCTCTCATCTCATCCTTACTATGAAAAGTGCCCTGAGATGACTTGTGTTGCTATTTGGTGTCTATAAAAAAATCAATTGAATTTTCTTTCCCTCCCCCTCATGTCATTCATATCTCACAGAGAAAAAAACAGAGAGGGACAGAAGGGAGGAAAGAAAAAGTTTGTTTTTCCAGAGAGGACAACATTCCCAGGCCTGTTCCATTCCTCTCCCTATTAATAGAGCACACACACACACACACACACACACACACACATCCAACCCAAACACCAGCTCCTCAATAGTCGCTGCAGAAACACACAGAGCCATGTCTCGTATCTTTATGTTGTAGCCTGCAAATAAAAAACAAACACAGCTACATTTATCTCATGAGGCACCGCTGACACTGAGCTGTGAGAGTGTGTAAGGCGGTGATAAAGAAACAGATGGACTGATCAAAGCAGCGGACTGACACCAGTTGAAAATGATTTACACCCTGCCTCGTCCATACTCTTGTCTCGCTCTTCCTGTTATCGCTGTTATCCATCATCTGTATTAACTCGGGCCTCAAGCCTGAGCTCTGATTTATTTTGTGTATTTGGCCCACGCGTATCGACAGTTTAACACTGACAGTCAGCTCAGATTACTTCCTCACTTGCCACTATGCAATGAACGAGTCAATGTGACGCACACAGAAATGAGTCAGTAATCCAGACAGTCCTCACCCCAACCCCTCCACTGCAAAGTCTTCTTTTTTTATTTACTAGTCTGCAGCCTACTATTAGGAAGATGAGGAGCTGTCATGTAACTAGCTGTTAACTCTCTGTTGGGTTCAAACACCTTGTGTTTATCTGCTACTGAGGTGGAGCTGAGGGATGAGAGGTTAAAAGGTCTGGTGTTGACCCAGGAGGTCGCCTGAAATGAGGGCAATGAGGGGAGGGTTTTTGTTTTGTTTTTTTTCAAAGCTCAGCATCTGAGTTGGCTGACAGATTTATGATGTACTGTAAGTCTCATGACGGGCATAATGTGTTTAATAAGACAAGATTTCATAGACTAATAAAAAAAAAAATACAGACAAAAATGTACAAATCAAGCTACAGGTGGATTGTGACAGCTCCAAATAATGGGAAGATAAGAAAAAAGGAGGAATAAAGGAGTTTTCATACCCTCAGACATTTATGCGTTTGAGTGTTTCAACCTTTTATTTAATTACTACTGTATATTTCTTAGCTCATCATTTGTGCTCGAAACTGCAAATACTACAAGATGTAGCAGATACTAAAAGCAGCCATAAAAAGACTGATGTGTTCAGACAGTGAAATGATCACTACTTAACAAGTTGTGGAGAAATTCATTTATTACAATGAAATTTCAAGCCTTGTGTTGTGTTTATATTTAGATCTGCCATCCTTTGCAAGACACACACCAAGTACATGCACCACATGCACATACACACACACACACACACAAACACAACGTCCAGAGAGTCTTTTATGGCTAAAGGGCTGTTCACTCTGTCAATAAGATCCAGATGTGAGCTCAGTGGGAGAGGAGATAAAAATAGAGCGAGAGAGGTAAGAGAGACAAAAAGAGAAAGACAAAGACGGGGTCAAAAAGAAAGCGAGTGGGACAAACAGAAACAATCATCTCACTCTTTAAAGGTGGGAGATAAATACATGTAAGGACGAGGACAGAAAGTTGTGGAAGAATTTGTGCTACAACTCTTTCTTCCCCCCACATTTTCCTACTTCTTCTTCTCTTAAACCGAAACACTAGCCCCTCTGATGTCACCGCATTCCTACGGCAACATACACACACGGTTGCCATGGGCGACGAAGAATATACACATAGGGGCGACCAGCATCGTTCTCGAGCCAAATATATAAGTCCACAGCTCCATGACCGTCTGTCCCAAAGACAGTGCTGACTGCTTTAAAAAATAAAAGTCCTCCCACTGTCTCTTCTCTATTTTTCCTCTGACAAACACATTAAAGCTGCAGGACTGGTGTGTGTGTGTGCATGTGTGTGTGACTGTATGTGTGTGTGCGATGGTCAAAAAATGCCTCCCCCAAACCCACTTCCTGCCCTGCCCTCTCAATGAAGACAATTATGGTTCCTGCAAGAAGGATAACACAGAAGAAAACGCTCCTTAAAAGGCAGGATCCATGCCGTTTTCACCTCTCCACACATTTTTCAAATTAAAAGCCCATACCGCATGTTTCTCAAATATAAAGAATATGTTTTTCAAGTCTGTATGAAAGAGCTGGAAGCCATTTATAAATCTTTGTGACAGTTTTTGCTTTGTTAGAAAGTGGCCAGTGACGAGCTGCCACACGGATCAGAAGCTGGATTTAAAAGGATAATAACAAAATTAAAACTGAGACTCTTATTGTCTTCTCTTTCTCATTAACATGGATGACAGCATGACTTAAATTTACAATAGCAGACACCTTAAATGCAACAAAAAATTTAGATGTGCAGTATTTTCAGTGAGTTTGATTGATATAATAAGCCTTGTTTAAGGCTCAACTCACACAAACAGCTCTTAAATTGGGGTATTTCTTGAAATCAATACGACTATTGTGAGGTCAGTTAGTCCAACCTCCATTGGAGCTTCTGTATTAACACAAAACAACATCAACCGGTCAAATATATTAACTGCTACTAAACATATCAGCTTAAACACCCTGATACATGTTTCCAAAGGGAGGGCGAGTAAGTATGGGTCTGTTAAGGATGTAAAGACAGTCATAAATGATGTAAAGTCTGAACAAACGGAAGTGAAAGGAGATAAGGAAGAAAAAGAAACAGACCTGATATGCTTCAAGACAAAAAAAAAGTCCCTGATGGATACAAGAATATAAACTCCCTTCTGTTCTGATTTTTTCAAGGTCAGATTGTGAACTATTTTTAGGCTCCTGGCATCTTCTTATCACGTTAACGTTCCCTCTGCTCAGCCTTGATTCACAACCTTGTAAATTTTTGCTGAAAGTCGCAGCTGCACTGAAAAATGAATGAGATAAATACAACAAACTGAAACTAAATTGCAATCACTGCTGTAATGAGAGCATAAAAAGGTGTCAGACCAACTGGAAGCTGTTTCTATTTCAGTCGAGGTTATAAAACTACAGGTTTGGACCCAAACTTTTCACTGCAGGCATTTTTTTTTTTTACTCCCCTACATGGCTAAAATCCTGCTGTTTTTATTACCCCGGAGATCAGTCACCAAAATTTAGTCCTGGTTGGACATTTTTGGAAAACTATGCTTTTCCAGTTGTTGTTTAATGTGAATGGCATCTCTGTTGAACACTGTGCAAACCTTAGATAATTCCTCTCCTCCCTTCACAATAACATTTCAGAACCACACAAACTGAAATGCCAACTGGTGAATAAAATGTTTGAAGGGGGGAAACATTGAGGCCTCGTTGGAAATAAGAAGCCCATTGAGGAGTGAAGAAGGACTACATTGTTTCAGGAAAAACGGACCCGATTACCCACAACCCCCTGGCTGTCACTGGGTGATGGGAGCTTTGTGTGAACCCTTCAAACATACCTTTGGACACACACACACATTCCTTCAATCCACAGATAAATGGCAGTCATCATCATTAAACATCATCAATGCCAGGGAGATTACTGCTGTTGTATTTGGCAAAATTTCCACACCGCTGGATGAATGTGGGAGACAGCCAAAGGAACGGCTGGTCACCACAAGAATACACACACACACACACACACACACACACACACACCCCTTAATAATTCAAGATGTTGCTTGCAAGGATTGGCAAGACAAATATCTTCTGAGTTTCTGACCAAAATCATTTATAAAAGCACTGTGGCTGGTATCACTAGTTGTGGTTCATGTATTTTAAATTAACAACCGTGTTCATGCCAAGATGAAGCCTTGACTCATAACACAGATGTTTCTTGTCTCTCACTGGGGACTCGGCTCATTAAACTTGCAAGACTGATTCAATTTGGATTTTATCCCAAAGAGACAGAGTTTTAGTGCATCCAAAATGCATTTAAATGAACAATACATTATCAGCCAAGGTGGTAAGTCTCCCGGCATCCTGTCCTCCTATGACCACCCACCACAGGTTGCATGTGTTCTGTGGGCTGCGAGCAGTTAAACCAAAATATTCAAGCAAAGATTGAAGAAAGGCTGGAAAAAAAAAAAATCACAAACTATATTTAGAAAGGACAAAGATAAAGTGACATCACCCGTTGGTTTGTGGTCTTCTGAAACCAGGACTTGGAACGACACCATGAATCAGAATATCTGAATATTTAGATCCAGAAGTGTCCATATTTGGATATGAAGGGAGGAGTGAAGAGGCGGGTCTAACCCTTCAACCTGAGGACACT
Source organism: Pseudochromis fuscus (assembly GCA_900323345.1). Classification (NCBI taxonomy): domain Eukaryota; kingdom Metazoa; phylum Chordata; class Actinopteri; family Pseudochromidae; genus Pseudochromis; species Pseudochromis fuscus. The sequence goes on along the minus strand of OOFC01016246.1, from coordinate 15,402 downwards.
GCCCAATGTCTCATTAAAGACCAGATCTGTCAATCACACTAACTATGCCCCCAAATATTTCTCTCTATGAAGCCTGATATCCACTTACAGATGAAATGATTTTCAGATAGACCATCTGATGACTGATGAGAAGAGCTGACTTTAGCTAAAAATATCAGGACGAGTTGAGGGAAAAATGTATTTCATGATTGAAATTGACAATTTGAGGTCAAATGGAGTTTATTGGAGTCATCCTCTAGTGGCTATCAGGGGTATTACACCTTGTTGTAAATCTGCATTGGTCTCATTTTAGAGACTTGGTTGCTTCGTCTATTTCTATATATAGTCTATGGAGAAAATTTAAGGCAGAATTTTTGGAGCTGCATTTATTTGCTCTCTTGGGTTAAAATTGTGCATATGAAGTAAAATCCAGCAACTGGTTAAAGTAGCTGAGCAAAAAGAGCATCTCTTATTAAAAGTCAGTCTGATCTGTCCAAAGGTAACAAAACCTGCCTGTCTAAAGGTCACTACTTACCCATCATATCATGTTTGTTTTATCTGTACAAAAAAAAAAAACCAAACTAAGCATATGTAGAACAAGCTGCAGTTTTAGGTTGTGCTGTAGGTGTGGACTGGTTGCCGGGGTAACCTTCACAGTCAATATAAGGCACTAGGTGCCCATCTACACAAGGTTTAGAGAGGCAGACGTTGTTATCTTTGAACACAACCCGGCCAGACTTTATGGAGAACTAAGCAGCCGTCAGACAAAAGAGTGGTATTGATCTTCTCATCAGACTCCCAACAAGAAAGTCAATGAGTGCATTTATCAAAATGTCAAACTATCCATTATCTCACAACCCACTATGATTTATCTTCAATCACAGTGGGAACCATCAATTCAAGAGACACACAGATATGAACAATCCAATGAGCCTTTGTCATGGTGGTTTTCTGCTTACCACATACAAACAATAACATAGCAGGGAAACTGATATGAGACCCGGTGACTCACTGTGAAAGTTAACGGCCACTTATCACTCAACATTTTCTCAGCCACTGAAGGACACTTAAGTTTACTTTCTCTGTTACACACACACGCACGCACACACACACACACACGCACACACACATTGATTCCTCCTCACACCTTATTTCTTCACAAATGCTTTTACTTGGCCTATATCATACTTTTGAATTATTTATGATTATGATTTATAAGACATTGCTTCACTTTAGGGTCACAAGGCAAAAGAAAAAAAAATGGAAACCTGTGACAAGACTGAAATTGATGCTGAGTGGCAATTACTTAGCATTAGCCCCATACTCTTAAATTAATTTATCAGTTAGCAAACTAAGAAACAGGAAGTGACACAGGAAAAGCAGGAACAGACAGAGACGGAGAGGACAGAGACAAAAAGGGACAAACAGTGAGGCAAAGGGGGAAGCTACAAGCCTCCTCCATCTTTTTAAAGTATTACTTGGCATGAAACACAGACTCTCTCACTCACACACTCTCTCACACACACACACACACACACACACACGTCCATGTTTTCCCGGTTGAGGTAAGGTCAACATATTTTCAGGCTGACTCACAGCTTTGTGAAAACTCATCTCGGGACAAACTGTTTTACTTAAGTATAAAGGTTGGCAGTGGACAGAGAAATCAAACATCTCTGTACTCACCTATAATGGGGTGGGGGGTGGGGAGAAACAGGTCACTCTTTAGGATGTTTTTGACATTTAAACACATGGATCAGTTTAACTACTTGACTTGTCATCTCAGATATTATACAAGCCACAGATACATCCAGTGTACTGCTGGTGTCAACTAGAAACTAACCATGACTGACCCACAATCAAAGTTAATAATTATCAATCTTATGTACATTTACATGGATTATATAACCTGAGTGCCACACTACCTGTATTTACAATTAACTTTCTTCAGCAAAATGCTATGATCTGCTTTAAGATCGGTGTGGACCTCTACCCCCCCATGTCTCAGCTTGTAGAGTCAATAAACAAAGACCATCCAAATGTTGCAAGTCTCACTTCAAAGTGTTAGAAATGAGCACACAAAAAAACAAAAGAAACGCATGAAAAAGAGACGTGACCGTGCAGTATTACAGGCCAATACACTCCAAGTGAAGGTGTAATGGAGGGCACTGACCGAGGCTGCTCAGACTAGTGATCAAAGCCAGTGGGCCACACCACTTTGATCACAAAACACCTCTTCTGCCTGCATGAACACACTCATTTAGATTTTCTGGTAATACGCGTCTGACGGGAGCAGCTGCTGAAACTGATAGTGATTTGGTAATTTATACTAAGTTAACCTTAGTGACTGTAACACTGCACTTTCTATGAAGGTTTACAAGAACAAAGCAAAAACTTATAATAGGCATAATCTGTATGGATTAAAACCATCAATACTGGACCAGTGATCTGTCCCCTGCTTGGCTTGTATGTAAAAGGCTACAGTGATTTTAGCGATGTTATGACACCATGAGCTGCAAAATGATGAAACCCACATGATGTGATGTCACTGACAAGGTGATAAGATGACAGCCACATACAGCTAATCTTACAAGAGATGTATTCTCTGATTTAGCATCCTACAATGCACACAGAAAGGAAAAAACCTTTGTGGTTAATTGTTAAAGTTTATATAAGATGATCTACCAAAAAGAAAAGACTCTGCTTGACTTTGGGTCAACCAGGCCTTAAACTGAAATGCACACAAACACAACACACCAAACACCAAACAACACCTGCCTGTGAGGCGTCTTTGGCCGTAGCCGCTCCTGTCTGTCTCTTCCAATCATCTTCCTCCTCTCCCTGAGCCTTAATCCGAGATCCCAGCAGCCACTCGGGAACTGCGCTCCGACACTTCCAGCGCCTCCCGTTCCCATTTTCACGGGCGTTTCTTAACTGGCAGCTAGAGCATGATCCAAACCGACGGACTGATGCCATAAGATGGACGAGGAAGGACAGGATGAGAGGAAGATACGGACAGAAACAGAGAAGAAGAGTGTCTCTGCTGACATGTTTCTCTGGGTGACAAAACACAAGTGCGAGAATAGGATTGAATGGCCACAGTCAGCCCACAGTTAGATCGAGGCCTGGACCTTGTATATGAGTGTGTGTGCGCCTGTGTCCGACCACGCTGAAAACTATGCTATGCTACATGTACACACACAGTTGTACCATTGTGTGAGTGACTGGGGAAGACACAGGCAACAGGTCTATGACAATCAGTTGTATAAACATATGCGCATACACCAACCCACAAACCCATGCCATTACATACAGGCCTAATGATGTAACACAGTGTCTGTGTTATAGCATCTCACTGTTATTTTATACAACACTATGACTGTGTGTCAATATATAGGCTATATATACAATCTAAGCTCTGACAATGAGTTGTCTTCAGGCAATGACTGACTTTGAGAAGAAAAGAAACTTAAGAAAAAAATGCGCTGTACAATCTTAAAGCTTGTGCAACAACAGTGAGTGTCTGAGGCCTTGTCCACATGTAGCAGGGTATCTCACAAAACAAAGACATTTTTCTACGATTTGGCCTGTCATCCACAAGAAAACGCAGATTTATATAATTAAAAACTATTCTATTAAAAACCTCTGACCAAAGTGAAGATTTGGAAATACTCCGTTTATGCATCTGCATGTGAACATCGATAACTGGCATTTTGAAATGTCACTGCCTGCGACAAAATATGTTCTTGCGTCACATACACGACCTGTGTTTACAGTCGGGAACAGTATGGATGCCCTCACAAGGGTTTTGGTGCTGTTTCTTGTCCAGGTGCTTTTTTCTTGCTTGTTTTTACAAGATCAGATACTGCTCCACATTCAAGAGCACAGGTGAAGGACGCCTATTATAAAACAAAACGATGTTTAAGAGCAATTCTGCCTCCTTATTGGTCCACACAAACGAACCTGGCGCCATGTTTCATGTTTTGTGGAAGTGACGTCGAGAGACAGAAGCTTACTCTGATTGGATAGGATTCGGGGAACTACTGCCACCTAAAGGTCTGGCATGCATATGAATGTGCTTAAAAACGCACTTATGCGGTTAGATGTGGATGAATTTTTTTTCTAAAAACGAGGTGGTAGGATATTTGGTTTTACAAAATCCCTGCTACGTGTGGACAAGGCCTTAGTGTGTTTCCCACCAGACCTTCAAAATAAAATGCTAACAGGCCAAACTGATAGACGTCATCTGTGCGTGCTGCAGTACCAGTAGGACCTACCAGTTGTTATCCGTTGAATGCTGTGTATCTGGAGTGGATTTTTGTGGCATGTAAGGAATGTTTGGGTATTTTTACAGTAGCTTCTTTGGAGAAATCAATTAGCACCAGATGTAACGGTGACCTTAGGTGATTCTACTCAGACACAGCAGCCTGCAGTACAGCCCTGCATCATGTGAATCATCAATAAACTTAAAAAGACTGGTATTCTCACACCAAAAACCTTTGTGGCCACATGGAATCCAGATGTATGACTCAGGCAGAAAACTGCACACATACCCTTTCATTGATATACCATAATGTATATTTACAGCACGCACACACAAACAACCCGATGAACTCATATTTATAGTAGTGTAAGAAACAGGTGAAACTGGACTCTGCCATTTATGTCACACAAATGCACAGAGTAGTTTGTAGAAATCTGCCTGTGCACAGAAAAAAAGCTGAAATAGCAACTCTGTTAGAAAGTGCTGTTTCAGAGGAGGCTTTCCTTACATAAGCAAACTGCTCTGTAATTACACTGGGTGGATCCACACCAACTGAGAGAGGAGGGAGTTCGACAGAGACAGTCAGGAGGGGAACAACTGGGAACAAAGGAGAAAAGAAGAAAGAAGAACCTAAATAGCCACAGTTCCCAGGTTTGAACTGACATGACTTTCCACTGGCAGACATCAGTGAGTCAAAAAAAAAAAAATCAGGAACTATCCTTAAAAGGGAAAGTTAAAGATTATCAAAGCATATTGCTACTGTCACCAACCAAGGGCAAGGACATCCAGAACTGTTTTCCCACAGACTTTTTTTTCCCACTGTGAGAACCCAGATGGAGCCTCATGTTTGGATTTGTTTGCAGTGACACTACATGTCACTGGAGTTTATGTTGTTTTTTTTACTACTCACAAGCACCTTGAGAAAAGCTGGGTTCACACTGGTTCTAGGATTTTAGTCCAGGATTAAAACCTTTTAATAGTGTTTTCAGTGCAGGCTATAGAATGGACTGTATCCATGGCACACTTTATTTTGAAAGAACAAACTTATAAACAGTTATCTACCAGCGATTCTTGATTAAACAAAATATAATTATATCACAGAAGCAGCTTAACATCGCTACATGCTTGTTACATTTGATCTACACGGTTGATATACCGTCTCATTTCCGACACAGACTCCCACCCAGTACACAGATCCATCCACGGCCTCCACCTCCGCCTTACCTGTGGTGTGTGGCCTTTTCATCTTCTGATTCATCCCACCTCTCTCTTCATGTGCTGACTCTTTGGGGACAGTCAACAGGAACAAACCATATACTCATCCTTTCATCTCTTCATTACTTTTTTACCGTTCCCAGCATCCCTCACTAAACCTCTGCTGACCTTTGCATGTAAAAGAAAAGAAAAAAAAAACATCCCCCCTTGTACCCACACAATATTTTCTCTGTGTGTATCTAATGTGTCCTTTCACTTTCCTTTAAAGTGAGCTCTCAAAGAAAGTTACTCATTGGAAAAGGTCGATCCCAAAATAAAAGGTATGACGGTGCATTTTAGACCACAGCTGTGTTTTTGATTGGTTAATGAGGCAACACAGTTTCTATGCAGGAGCTGTACTGGTTTTCAAAGACCTTTGTATATTAAGGGAATTTTCTGTCCACAAATAATCAAGTTGGGAGAAAATCTGGTTTCTAAGTCTGGAGAGGTAAATTTAAAGTAAAAATAGAAACTTTTCAGTGTATGGTCCTTTTGCTTTGTAGCATTTCTTATTACAATGTTTTCAAATTTGGGCTATGCTTGAATATTGAAATTATAAAGAGCAGTACAGCAGCAGTGTTTAGTCACTCCAGTGTATTTGAGGTAAAAGACCAATAAAAGACCCTTAAAACATCCATTAACTGTGATAACATGGAGGCTCTAGTCCCTTTTTAACAGGGTCTCAGATGTACCTTTAGAGTCAAAAGTTACAGTTATTTTGTTGTGGCTGTTTTTATTATCAAGTGTAACTCTTAGTATCACCTGAAGTAAAACCTGTACCCCAGGAGCAGCTTATCGCTCCAACATTTGTGCATCTTTACCTTCATTTTTCACATCCCCACATCTGGAGAGCAGCAGGGACGGCAACAGGGGAGTGCAAGAAGAAGATTGGGCAGAGGGAAAGTATTTGATTCAATGTGGGTGGCCTGATATAACAAAGTCAGTCATAAATCTGAGGTTATAAACACTGTGCTTTTAGACCTAATCCATGTAGAGTGGAGCAAAAAAAAACCCAATCGTAAGGACTATTTCCTTCTTTCTTCTCTCTTTCACCAGGACACACTACTAACCAACCAACCACCAGCTCGTCGGGTCTTTTGGGAAGTTGAAGACCGTTATGCAACAGTAGGATGAAGAAAAGACAGACGACATTCCTGCTGCCTGCTAAAGTGCAAACTTACTAAACGGGTAGAGGAAATACAAACACACACAAATTAATTCAAGAGGACTCCATCACATGAAGAAAATAAAACAATGTGTATATCTTCTTTGACTTTTTCAAGAAACAAGAGACACTGTTGTTGTTAGTGATACTTTATAGTGCTGTTTTGTCCCCGAGAAGTGTTTATTTTACACAGACTGGGAAAAGAGTGAGTACCTATTTAACACATTGAATGAACTTGAAAAACAAAGATTGAACAGAGTCCTTGTTTCCATGGTGACAATGCCACATGATTACAGTCATTTGTTTGTCAAACTGTCTTACATCTTAATATCTTAATCTTATGGGCGGCTGTGGCTCAGGTGGTAGAGCAGGTCGTCTACGAATCGTAAGATCATGGGTTCGATCAACAGCTTCCCCTCTCCATGTGTGGAAGTGTCCTTGAGCAAGACACTGAACCCTAAGTTGCTCCCAGTGCTGGCTAGCACCTTGCATGGCGTGAGTGAGTGAGCTGCCTTGTAAAGCACTTTGGGACCTTGCTAAAATAGCCAAAAAAGCACTGTATAAATGTACTCCATTTACCATTTAATAAAGAATATAAGCTCCTTTTTTTTTTTTTTTTTTTAACTGTCCAATTTTGAGAACCCAAAACTTGGATTCACGTGATTTTGTTTCAGTCAACCAAAAAAGGTAGTGGTAGTACTGAGATGATAATTTAGTACACTTTCTACACAGCACATAACACAAGCCCTGTTTTTACCATCAGCCCCCATTACCTCTCATTCCCTCACTCCCCCTCCCAGCGTCGTTTCATTCTTCAGCTCTCTCTCACTTCTATTTTGATCACGTAACTTTTTTTTTATAGCCAACAAGTTTCCTTCCAACTCTCTCCTTCCTTTTTTTTTTTTTTGTCTCCGTCTTTCATTCTCTCTCGCTAGTACCTGACATTTGGCTGGACTGGCTGCCTAACACCAAGACAAACGTTATGACCTCACTTCACTGCAATGTTCCAGAGACACAGTGAGACAGACAGAAGACAAGAATGAGATAACATGCTGGAGAATATATAGTGAAAATGCAACCTGATGATATAGCATTTTTAGACATACAAACCATCAATTTGGATGAAGAAAGGGGTTAGGAAAAATAGAAAGGGCACAGGGGAAGAGAGAAGAAAACTAATGGTGCAACAAATGGGATGGGAGATTTGAATGTTACAAACACAGACTGTTTACAGGAAATGGGCAAAGCAACCAAATATGAAGCCAATGCGACATGGAAAAAAGATGCAATACCACCAACGGCCACTAGATGCTGGCCCCAGAAAACTCTGTCTCCAACTTACTTCAATTTAAAAAAATCGTCATTTTCAATCATTGAACAACACATTTTTTTCCACAAGTCCTGATGTCATAAGTCAAGTCAACTCTTCAAACAGAGGAATACTTTAGAGTTTGACTCGGGTCTCAAACACATTGGGTAGCGTCCTCGGGTTCAAGAGTCAGATCTACCTCCGCACTCCTCACTTAATTTTCAAATATGGTCACTTCAAACAACCAACATGGCGACCTTCAAACACTAAACTCCTGGCTTCAACTCGATGGGTGATGTCACGTTAGCTTTGTCCATTTTACATCCAGTCTACGGTTATAAAACTGCACCGTGGGTGAAATAAGCAACACTCCACAAAAGGAAAAAAGCTCCTTCTCTCCCCCTCTTTCTGTTCTTCCTTTCTTTATCCCTTCCTTGCTTTCAGAACTTGCCTGTGATCCATTTCAACTTGGCACAGCCGGTATTACATTCAGTCCAAATCACACAGTCACAATGCACCAGAGCTGCAGGGCACTGCTCTACAAACAGTGTGTTGGCAAAAGCCTGGGCTCCACAAACGTTTGAACAAGGCACTGATATATTCCAGACAAACAATATGCACAGGCTCACACATACACAGAAAGAGGGACAAAAAGAGGAAACCCATTTATAACACACACACACACACAGAGGCAGGTCACAAATGTGCGCACACTCGACACAATGACGCGCACTGGCGACACACGCCAGCCGGTAGTGCTGGAAATCATCAAAGCCTTCAGTTACCACAACAACTTCCCATTTCCCTAAAGCCATTTCCTGCTTTGCGAGGTCACTCACCAGCTACTGCTACTGTCACTACGGCAACCGGGAAGAACAATGAGCAAGGAAGTGAGACGATGGACAAACTAATGAAGACCAGAGGAGTAGATGTAAATAATATTAGTGAGCAGCAAAGCAGTTTTGGGAGAGTTCCCAAAGTCAAATAAAAAACAGGCAAAACAAGTTTGTTTTCACCAAATAAAAAGGTTCAGATTACTGAAACATACACAGTGACAAATCACAAAGTAACCACAGAACACAGTGAGCACAGGGCTGCCAAATAGGAATTTTAAAAAACCACTTGTGACATAATGAAACCAAAGCTTTGGATGTTGTGTCTGAAGCCTCCTGTCATGAGTTTGGACAGGACGGTAATCCGCTGTGCTATTTTAACTTTCTCCATGCCTCAGAGTCACATCCATGACTGTATAATAACTTCAGTCAAAGACCTCCTGGGTGGACTGTGTGTGTGTGTGTGTGTGTATGTGTGTGTGGGGCAATGAGCGGCATAGCTCACACACAGGAGCACTGAGCATACTATACCTCAAAACACATTCAATATTACACAAGCAGCTATTGTTATAAACCTTATAAAAACAGCCTGTCTGCATTTCTCCATATTGAGATTAATACAACCGTTTAGGTTAAGTTTGGTTTCCAATATATATACTGAGAGTTTACAGAACGCCTTCAGTGGTCGTCTGTTAAACATGCACTCAGGTCTGGCCTGTGCTGTGTTCTGCACTCTGTGATCATGACATTGTCACAGCTCTATCAGTTAACCTTCGTACTGCTATGATATAACAAGACAGGAGAAGTATCCCGGTGTTTAGACACTGCTGAATAAATGTAGCATCACATCACACATGCACACACACCCCCACTCTGTGTTTGGGTGAACTGTATATCAGATCTCCTTCACTGTGACTCTGTAACTCTGGCTTTGAGACAATCAATACTGGATGAAACAAATAAATTAAAACAGACACACACATACACAGCAGCCTCGGCCCATCCCTTAATGCCCTTTGTCTGAGATTTGTTTAACTAAACTAATAACATCTTCTGATGTTTGTTTAACACTGCTCAGCCTTTAATGCTTTAGTAATGTAGCCCTGCTTGCAAACGCACTCTGAAACTAACCACACGGGTCATGATTTACAGCGCTTCATAAAAGCACAGTACACACATGAAGTGGGTGTACTGTAGCTGTGAAACCATGGGAGCAAGCCAACTATGTAGATCAACATGATGGACTCTCAACTATTTTCATATATTACAGTAAAAATACAGTTTCATCCTATTTTATACATACATGTGAAAGATAAGTCACACCCCTGCTTTCTTCTTCATTCAACAAAGAACTGAGAGATCTCTAACCGCACAACATTCAAATTCACAATCAGTGTGGTTCAGGGTGTGGTGTTCATACTGTAATAGCTTCTTTCTTCTAGTAGCTAACAATGGCTGGAAACATTTAAGAGTTTAGTGAAGCAGACAAACATCTGAAGCTGAATCATCGTACAACAAGAGTGCAGCAACAATGGACATGGTAAATAAAATCTGGACTCACCACTCTGGGCTTGGTCCTCTGTGGAACGGGCACAGATACAGTGTCTTCTGTGGCCTTTTTCTGAGGTCCAGCTTCTGTAAGTCCACTGCTGCTGGTCTCGCCGGGCCCCTCTGAAGCTGACATGGACCTTGGCGCTCCATCCTTGGCCCCTGGAGGAGGCCCTGGGACCTCAGTGTCCCTCTCAGAGGTGCTCAGTTCAAGAATGTATTTCTCTGTCACATCCTCCAGAGACGGGGCCTCGTCTCCTGACGGCTTGCTTAAGGTCGGAGGTTCTGCAGTAGGTTTAACAGCGAGGCAGTCCGCTTCCTTCAGAGGCTGGAGGTGTGGAGGGGGAGAGATGGGGATGAAGGTGGAGGGCTCGCTGGCATGGCGGACATGCTTAGGTATGGGTTTGCTTTTGGATTGCACTCGCGGAGGGGGAAGAGGAGAGCAGGGTTCTTCCTGCCCCTCTGAACCCGGTTCTGGGGGCTCAAATGGGTCCTCATGTGAGAAAAAGGCCAACCTGTTTGGACGCTTTCTGGTGGGTCGGCGTATCATTCTGGGAGACAGAACCTCAGCTAGCTTGAGATCAAAGTTAAACTTCTGCACCTCTTCCTCCTCCTCCTCCTCACCTTGGTCTATTACATCATCTTCTTCATCAAGGTTATCAGAGTGAGACGTGCATTCGGACTGGGAACGAGCCTTCTTGACTTTACTACTGTTGTCTGCGTGGGGGTGAGGCTGTAACGGTAATGCTGGTTTAGTCTTAGCTTCTGGTTCCCACAGTTCCTCTCGCTGCTCGCTCAGGATTGGCTCACTGCTGGAAGGTGGAATCTGGCCAGAGTGATCCAGCTCACTGATTGGTTGAGTGCTGCCAACCTGCCCTTTGAACTGAGGGTCATTCTGGGAGAGTAAAGGGGCATCGCTACGGCGACTGGGATCACTGAAAGATTTTTTCTTGGGGGCTTTGCCATTGCTGTGCTCATCTGTCATCAGTCGGTCCATTGCACCTGGCTCAGCTACAATGTTCCTGATCACCCCACTGTAGTCGTGAATGGCGTCGTCACGGAGCCCGCCATCACTGCATACTGACAGGTCACTGGCTACGCTGCCCTTATATTCTGATGATGTGGCCACAGCAGAGGCCTCTGGTGCACAACCCCCACCTCCCTTGACAGACAGAGATCCTAACAAGTTGCTGTCTACAGAGGAAAAGTTGTTGTTCCCTTCTTCTGCCACAGAACAGCGCCGCTGAGGCATGGGGTCACTAAGAGAGCGGTAGACTGTCGACTCCCCATTTCCTACAACTGCTACTGTTGTCTCTGCATTACTGCCATTACTGGAATCAGAGCCTGTGTTGTTGTTACCAGAGGGGGAGAACTTGCGCCTTCGACGAACAGCACTTGGAGTTGCAGGGGCTTCAAATGCTCCTCCTCCTCCTCCTCCTCCTCCTGTGGTGACTGCCGACCCCTGCGACACAGTACTGTTGGTGTGGATCCCCTCACTGGCAGTCTTGGTGATACCAGCGGTGGCGCCCAGCTCCATGATGAGACTGTCACCCTCAGCCACACGGGCAGGAAGAGGCAAAGAGCGAGGTGCACCGACTTCATTCAGACAATTTGTACAACTCAAGCCCTTCTCTGTCCTCTTTTCTCCTTCCTGCTTAAAGCTCTCCACCTCATGGAGAGCTGATTGCTTCCACCCAGTGACAGGCTGCCCTAGCACATCCCTTGCTATTCTTGACCCCAAATTAACCCCTGCTGAGCCAAGGAACGACCTCTCTGAGAGGTCACCGGGACCTGTCTCGGGCTCTGTAACAATCCCTTCATCTGTTAAACTCGACTCGTGGCCAGACAGTTCGTCCACAGAGCGGTCGTAGAACATGCTTTCCTCCGAGTCACCCTTCAGTAAGGCTCTCTCCAGCTCTCTGCTCTGTCTCTTTGACTTCTCCCAGTACTCTGTGCCCCTGCTGTTAAGCTTCTCCAACTGCATACTTTGTCCATCCCTCTCGCTCCTCTCCCTCTCCCTGTTCTCTCTCTCCCTCTCATGTTTATCCCTGTCTTTTGTGTTCTCAAACTCAGCCTCTTGATCTGTCCTCGCCTCATCCTTAATGCATCCTACTGCTTTCTCAGTCTCCTTGACTGTTTTCTTAACTTTTAAGCATTCACCCGCAAAGTTATCATCTGTTGTTCTTACAGCTGCATCTACATTATCATCATCATCATCCCCTCTTGTATTCATCTGGCAGATATCTTGAATGACCTGCCTGGCTTCCTGCACATACCTGTCCTGCAATGGAGTTGGCATCACTTCATCGTCATCATCATCATCAAATCCATAATCCCTCAGTTTTTGTCCTCTCCCAACCCTAAAATCCCCCCCATCACTTTCTACTTCCCTATCTGACAATAACACCCTCCCTTCACCCCTCTCTCCATCCAAGTCAAGCTGCTGCTCAGAGGAGCTCCTCTTTGTGGTGCCGCCCGTTAGGTAACACCTCACGCCTGTTGTAGGTTTGTCTGAATAAGTGAAGGATTTTGCGCGTCGTAGAGTGGCAGTCAGGTCTTTCAGTGATGGGCGATGACCAGAGGGTAGAAGGGTCCCGCCGTGGGTCCCTGATCCTATCCTGTACACTGATGACCCCTCAGCAACCCCGGATCTGTCCCCTCCACTCGTCTTCCTCATCTTGAGCTCTGACAGGTCAGATTTCAGAAAGCTTAAGAGTGTCATAGTTTCTGAGGTGATGTCAGGGTTGGATATTGATATTGGGTTTTTATCCTTATCATTTACATTGCCCCCTCCTGCTGTTTTCCTCAATACTTTGGTCTCCCCACTTCTAACCCCTAAAGACCCCCCACCTTCGCTGGTAAGTACAGTCGGTAAAGGGGTCACTGTTGGCACAATCCTGGGGCGCACACGTACAGGGGTACGGGAAAAATTATCTCCGTGGCCAAAGCTTGGGGAGCGATACATGGTAAAGTTCCCATGGTAGGTTTTACTCAGCATGGAAGAGGATGCGGTTCTGCTAGTGCTACCTGCCGTGCCACCTGTGTTAAAAAACACATTCGCCGCACGGTTGGCACAGCTGGCCCGGTCCTCCTCTTTGAGCGTCTCGGTGCTCGAGTATCTGCTGCTGCTACGTGAATTGCCGGGACTAGAAATAAATGGGGGGATATTGACCTTCGACACTCGTGATACACCAGGAAGTGTCGTGGATGTTACAGGTGAGGAGATTCGCTCCCATTGCTGCACCCTGGCTCTGTGACTGTGAGTGCTGGGCTCTCTTGCCGAGTGGCTCCGAAGTACTGTCCCTGCAATTTCTCCTCTCGTGTTTTGCTGGTGGTGCCTCTCTAAGTGCTCCATTGTCAAGGCTGTGTCACTGTCGCTGTCCTCTGATTCGCCATCATGATCATCGTAATCATCACGGCCTGTTGCTATAGCAGCGCCACTGAACTTCTTCTTCTTTCTTAGCGAGCGACGGCGCACTGCCTCTCTGGAGTTGGGGCCTAAAGAACCAGGACTGTCCTCCTCACTACCTGAAGACCTGCCAATACTCTTAGCGCCCCACCAGCCATTGTTACTGCGAGTTAAATAGCTGCCTGCTCGCTCTGTGGTACCCCTCTCTCCTCTGAAGGAGATGGGAGGAGAGGAGCCTGAGGGAGCACTCCAACCACCTCCTCTTCTTCGTCTGGTGTGCGCCTCCTCTTCGTCTCCAGAACTAAACCTCCAGCGGGAGCTAAGGGGAGAAACCACTCTTCCTGAGGTTCTTAGCTCAGCGGAGGGAGCTACAGTAGAGGAGGAGGAGGTAATGGCTTTATCTGGAGCTGGAGCAGAGGAGGGGGGGGAGGAGGAGGAGGAGGAGAGGGCTGGTGCTCTAGAGGAGCTATGTGAGGAATGTAAACTATCCCTGGGCAGCCCGACCCCCTGTCTATCCCTTCTCTCCCTCACTGTCGGCTGCTGAGGAGAGGAGGAGCAGGAGGAGGTGTCTAAGCTCACCGATCGACTCCAAGACGAAGTAGCAGGAGGTTGAAGGTCAGGTTTGGGGTCAGATGTCAATCCTGTAGTCCTGGGGGTCTTACAGGCGTCAGTGCTGGGACTATGAGATCTGAATGGAGATGAGTTAATCCTTTGGTAGTGACTACCCCCAGTGTGACTATGTTTGCTACTGCTGCTGCTGCTGCTTTGAAAAGTATTCTTGCCAGACACTTTGCTATTTTGACTGGTTGCTTCTATGTCTGCCTCCTCGTTATTTGAGTATTGATGGGTGTCAGCTTTGGAATAAAAGTCCAAACCATAACAAAAAGTCTCTTTAGCTGCACAGCTTTCTCTGCTTTGTGCTCCAACTATGCATTTGTCATGCAAAGACAGGCTACTGGCTTCAATAGCTGAGCTGCAGGGTGACAGTCTCTCACTTTTATCACAGAGAGGAGCACTATCACCAGGGCTGAGCTCCTGTGGATGGCCTCTGCTAGTAGCTTTTAAATTCTCACAAGTGTCAGTCTTGTGCTGCTGCAAAGGTTTGCTTTGTCTCTCATCAAAAAGTTGTCTAATTTTGGTCACACTGGGCCACTTTTCAGAGTGCAGGGGGATAAAGTCACTGTGGTGTGTGGAGAGGTAACTTCTGTGGGATTTACAAGGTGGAGGAGCCCCTCTACTACAAACATCCTCTTCTTCATCTGTTGTCAAAGTCTTTCTGAGATCAGAGGGACGTGCATTGATCTGTGAATAATTTCTCTTACCAGAGCTGTTGCTGCTGTCGCTTGATAACCGTGCAAAAATCCGCTTCTCACTTTTCCTCTCTGAGTCCGAGCCCGACACAGAGTCAGTGCCAGAGTGAAACTTCAGCACTTTGTTGTCTGAAGCAGACTCTGCGGTAGTAGTAGTAGTAGTAGTAGTAGTAGAAGTAGCAGTAGTAGTAGGATCACTATCCGGGAAATATCCACCACCGCTGTCCTCGTGAAAAGATCTTCGAGACGGAGACCCCTCTGTCCTGGAGCCTCTGGCCCGGGGAAGAGTGCTGCTCCCCCGCGTCACCGCTGCGCCGTCTCCCGGTGAGGC
>OOFC01016245.1:47970-58682 GCA_900323345.1 Pseudochromis fuscus | reverse complement strand
CAAGTACATGTAACTCAGTAAATGTAACCGAGTTCTACCCGCCTCTGGTTATAAACTATTACTACAACTACTACAGGAAATTTACGTACGTTTGTACCGGCTTCAGGAGCTAATGTTTTTAGCATTAGCACAGCCGTTGCCTTCCAAAATCCCATTTGTACAAAGTAATTACACTATAGATTAATGTCTGTATATAACGTGGATTAGTAAGGATGATGTTGTGTGACATAAATGGTCAAAACTGCGAATAAACAGCATATTTCATGAGCTTTTCTTACGGTTTACGCTTGCGGCCGCCATGTTGAAATCGAACTCGGGGCTGATCAGAAACGCCCGACTTTCCAGTGGGAAATTCCGACTTGGAGCAGCGTTCCATTTGCAATTTCCCAGTCGGAAGTCGGATTTTTCGAGTTCCGAGGACAAATGGAACGCAGCATATGTTGTTATATTTATCTTTATATAATATTTATATTATTATATACAAAATGCATTGGTACTTGTTGCATTTTCAATGTCTGTTGGTAAATTTATTTATTGTACACCAGAACAGTATAGGTGATACTGGCCTTTTTATGAAGATCAGATGAGGTCATTTTTAATTGATCCACTAGTGCCATTATTTAGTCTGTGTTTCTGTTGTTAATTATATCTAATTCTATCAGTCACAGCAGGTGGCAGACTTAGTTTTTAGCACCACAGCATCCCTGGCCTCTTGTTGGGTGGGTTCTGTATAGTTAGTTATAATATGAGAAAAATAATTTTGATGCCAGGTCAGTACTTCTGCCAAGTAACTGGAACACAGTGTACAATGAATCAATGTGCTGCCTGTGGTCGACTGCTTTATTTTGTTGGCTCGGAAGACAAAAGACAAAGTCAATATAAATCATTGGTTCTATGTATTTATTTGTTGTCAACAGTTATGTAACTTATTTTAATGATGATCAGCTGTCATCATCCCATAACAGAAAATATCACATCATTTTTTTTTAAGTTTCTTATTCAATGATAACAGTTCATTTCAGAGTTCGTATTAAAAAAAACTGCTTAATATGTAAATGAACATACTGCATATCTCAGAATAACAATATTAGATTATAGATTAATAAGAATAATCAAGAAGAGCTTTTTAATTTTTTATTTTATTGAAATTTTATTCTCACTGTATTCAAGTTAAAAAGATTGAATATTCAGAATGTTGCCGAACACTACCACATCAGCTCACTTACACTGATGCCTTAATACTCAGTAATAAGGTGATAGGTGTTTGATCAAACATTGCAGTAAAGCTCAGTAAAAACTGTTCTTTGTGGTGCAAGGCTGGATCACATCATGACAGGAGGGCAGTGTCAAAGGCTGTGTGAGCCCACTAAGTGTACAACTGCATTAAATTACAGGATAAAGCCCTGTTTGGCAGTGCTCTTGAGTCAGTGACACTCTGGGTTTGAGTTGTGGCAATGTGTTTGGATTTCTTTATCAGAATCAGAAAGAGAATATTTTATTGATCCACAGGGGAAATTGTGTCAGGTAGTTTCTCACACTGCAGAAAAAAGTCGGAATTAAGTAGGAAATAGGAATAAAAATATTCAAAATATTCAATATTAAAAAAGAAATAATCCAATATAAAAATAATGCATTCATATTTATACTTGAGTTAGAGCTCAAACTTAAAGTTGTGGTTTTGCACCACATTTTTACTGTATGGTTTGACTGAAGCACATTTATAAATCTCTTCTGGGCCCCACAAATCTTTCAATGTCTGCTAGTTGCTCTGAAAGCATGATGGGAGCCCACTTGGGCAAAGATATGTTTTTCTTGTATTAAAAGAGCCTTATAGCAGAACATAGCAGACATGTTTACTATGTCAACATTTCAAACCACAAACTTTTCCTGACCTTAACCAAAATGTCTTGGTTGCCTAAATTTAACCACATGCGAGGGTCGTGAACCCTAGTCTCAGATGTCAATGCTCTTTTTACACCCATGTTCCACCCTGACCACCTGCTTACTCCTGGGAAATAGTTTGCCAGTTAACAAAAACCACTTACTTTTCCCCAAACCATGTTGGGGAAAAACCATTTCCTAATATATAACTGGAATTTTTAGAGGACTCAGCTGCTTTGTTCAGGTTGTGCTACTGTGCCCCCTTGATGTAAAAGAGGTAACTTTTTAGCTAATGGTAATACACATAGGGAGGTATTCTCAACACAGTGGCCAAAAATAAAGTAATAGGACCTCAAGAGGAAGTCAACAGCAGTTAATCAACACAAGTGAACTTGTAGTCTTCTTGAGTCTGTTTCAATGCAATTTGAACCAGAACTCGCAGATCCACTAATAGCAGGGTTTGATCCTTCAGTCCCCCTTAGTTTGTTAGAGTATGGTTGAACAAGATGCTCTGAAGGTGTACATCTGTGAAATGGATAAAAGTTTTTTTACCATTTACCAGGAAAACAAAGATATAAGCTAAGTTTTTGGGTTTTTTAAGCAGAGAAATATTATCCAGTGAGATTGCTTTGAAATACTTTACTGTATTTTGATGTAATACTGACAGATTGAATAATAGAAAACTTTGGTTCTGATCAGAAACAAAGCAATTTGATCAATACACCCTTTTTAATAACTAAACTCTGTGACTTTCCAACAACAATTGTGAATACTAACTTTAAACAGAGGCTCTGTCTTTGGCTCGTCAGGTATTGTTTAATCATATTGTAGTACTGAACTCACAATGGAGTCTGGTGTGTATTGAGTGGGTATTTTGCTCCAAGTGTAATACTTTAGGCAATTGGTTCCAAGTATTAAGTTTTCTCTTGATGACAGAATTACCATATTGGCAATAAAATGAGCAGAACCAGATGTGGGTTTTTTGACGTTTATTCTCAGCACAATGTCTAAGACTCAACTTTCCAAATGTCTACTATTATTTAGCAATAATTGTTCAGAAGAGAATAGAAATGGAACATGTCTTGTACATGCAGTACTAGTAAAAATTTTTAGGTACTAAAAGTAAAATGATAATGATATTTAATACTTGTGTGACCATATTTGCCTTTCAAACCATTTCATCTTCGTACACTTCAAAGCAGTTTTTGAAGGTAGGTTACTCCAGCCATCTTGGAGAATGTCCTGCAGGTTTTCTGTGGACTTAATCAATCTCATTGTCTTTCCTCTTTTTTATGTAATCATAGACTGTCTCCATCATGTTGAGTGGTACACTCCATCTGTTGCAGGAGGTTTTTCTTGTTACTAATGATTTAATCATTTTAAAACTGATCAGATGCCTCTCTTGTAATTTTTTGTCATGGAGTACAATCTAAACATCTAAAAGAGCTGAAACCATTTCATGGTACTATACTGTGTTTGACTAAATTGTCTTTGACTGATGGAAAATGGACTTAGTCTAGGTGTCTGTACAGTGTTGAGTGTTTGCTCGGACATGTAAGTCTCATTTAAACTTCCCGACTCAGCACTTGTATGACTCATCTATCATCAATAGTTTTTCATGCAATTATTCCATCAATGCTGCACAATCTGTTTCAACAGCTGTTTGGTGTTTTGTTTTTTTTTTTTGCATGTTTTACAATGTTAAATGAAATTCATATAGGTCTATATGACTGTAGGGTTGTTGGTCCCCCGCCTGTAATCTTTTGGAAGCAGATCCCTGTACAGAAGAAGTATTCTGTCCTCCGATTTACTGTAGAAGTGAGTCCTTTTCCTTCTGCTGAGCTTTGGTTCAAATCTTGGCAATCAGCCTTGGAATTTAGTCCCAGAAGATGACTTGATGGTTAAAACAGAACAACTGCAACCTCCAGAAGGAGACCACCACTTTGGTTTTACAATCAACAGGTTTAGGTTTTTAATTTCTACATTTTTGTGGTCTCTTTGTGGTGTTCAGAGGTTAAGTAGAAAGATCGGTATTGTTTGTCTGCACATTTAATGGCTCATCCACATTGTGTTTATTGCACAGATTTAAAGAAATGAAATCTGTAAGGTGAAAGTAATCAAGCTGAATGTTTGAATACATTGGCACACTAACAGATTGTTTGTTTGACTGTGTTACTGTGAAGTTGTACTAAAGAGTATTGCAGAGATGCTGCTGGAAACTGCAGTATGCCCACTATCAACGTATGGTTCCTGTTGTCGGGGCCAGATGCAAAGCAGATGTGGAGGATGCACAAGGAGGAAGGCCAGGATTTAAACTTTGCTGTTGCACATACGACTTTGTCATGCTACACAAGTTGTTCTCTGTAAGACGGTTGATAAATTGCTGAAAGATTGAAGCTGGTGTAGGTGCAGGAACTGATGTCAGACCTGGAAACATGGTTTCAATTACCTCCCTGTGAGTTTGATATGACAGTGAACGCAAGCCAGAATGTTATCTTTGTTTGAATTTGGAAGAAAATCCACATGCTGAGTTTAATGTGAACTCTTTCCTCTTTTTTGTGTACCAATATACTCGGTCCAACATATTAATTTGCCTTCAGGAATATTATAGACTCTTTTACCCTTTTTTACTCCGCCCATCTCATCTGGTTTGTTCTTGACTTTTTTTTGCCTCAGACTCCTTCAAGAGCCATTGAATTCAGCTGTGGTGAATTATACAGGATCTTTGGTTCATATCATGTTGTGGACATATCAGGATCTGCTGCCTGTGTGTAGCTGCTGACTGTTTACTCTAGAGAGCCCTTTGTGGTTTCTTAAGCCTGGAAGCTCTTATCCCAGCACGAGATTTACTGTCAGCTCTCCTCCAACAAAACACCTTAGCACCCAAGGAGGAAGGTTTTCTAGTCCATTAAATGGTTTGCCAGGTGGCCGGTGTTATTAGTGTTGTTTAAAACAGGTACATCAAGAATCAAATCGTAGGTAGGAACCTAAAGGACTTTAAATGGTTAGATACAAATTTAAAATCACATTTTTGAGTTAAAATTTAAGATGGAGTTTTTCTTTGATGCGATGGAGGCCCAGCATAATGCATTTTTATCCTTCATCATTGGGCCACTTTTATGAAGGGATTGCAGGATAAATGCCATGTCCATCTCTTGTTTACACAGATTCCCTGTGGTGTTTATGTACAGTTAAGATGGTTAAACAGGCTCTCACACGTGTCTTGTAAAGTTAAGCATTGCTGAGTTTTTCCTTCACCCGGATCATAACACGTTCACGTTAGCAGAGAACACCCCACTCGTCTCATATTGGGAAATAGTAATAACAATTGAACCCTGATTTGAACTGAGGACAGCACTAACTGCTGAAGGTGGGATAGTTCAAGAAAATCTAATAGCTTTTATGCAGAACTTCAGTTTTTTAATCTGTATTGGTTTTGGTCTATTTGTAACCAAATATAGCTGTGTTGGGTAAAAAGTGGCTCCCTGTGATGCATATGATGTAATATTTAGGAAAATATTTGATCAAGTTGCTGAGATAATTATTTTAGAAAGTACTTCAAAGGTCTTACAGTACTAAAATGTTTACCTTCTTTTTTTGAGCTGGTTAAGTGTTTACTTCCATGTCTTTATGCATATATCCTTTCAATGCATTTCCCTGAGATTAATCACTATGTAATCACAATATAGTTCTTTTACAATGTTTGTTCATGTATAATGTTAAATGATTTGCCTATTGAATGAAAGTACATACAGGATGAATTGGAATTTAATGCACAAGTCATCCAATAATGGGGATAATGGCTCATCCCATCTAACAACTCCACCCCACCCCCCGAGACATAAAAACAATCAGATACAATCCAACACATTAATTTTTATTTTCTAATTGGGAAACAAATGCACAAGAATTCTGAGTAGATTTCTTCTGAAAGGCAAATTTTCTAAAAAGTGATCTGTTTTGATTGATCAACAGCCTGGGAAAGCCTCTGAGAAACACATGGACATGATTTTGTTGCAACTATTGTAACTGTTACTGATTTGTTTTATTTCAAAGATATGCAGAAGTTAAGCACTGAAACTGATTTATAATAGATCGATGCAGAGATTTTGGCAACTAAGACCTTTGTTTCTGGAGTTCTTTTATTTGTTCACTGTCTTGGTGCTGCATTGTGTCAGCAGCATTATAGACTTGATGAAGGTCTCTGTTGGTACTGGACAACAGACCGGCTCTAATTAAACTGTCAGCTGGGACATGACGGTTTGGACTGAACCAGTATGAGACATATGGAGAGTATTACTGGCTGAGTGGGTTCCAGTGCGTGGTGGTATTGGATATTTTTCCCCCTGTTCTCTGATGACTTCTGGATTTGTTATCCCAGCATTCCTAGCATTTTCCTTCTCCCAGACAGAAAACGAGGGACAGTCCAGCACTGGCCTAAAAATGATTTGTGCTTTCTTAGAATCTGTTTAAATACCAAATATCAGCAGTTCACCCTTATCAGCCCTTTGCTGTTCTGGTGTCCCCCTGGTGTTTTAGGTTCTGTCTTCACATCCTCCGTCTGAACATTTACCATCTTTAACAAGAGATACAGAATGTGACTTACTCACAGCTAGAAGGCACTTTGTGTGACCTGAACACTGCCGAGAGGCTGAGCAACAGAGGGAACTCATTGTCAACATGTGTTTCCAGGTACAATAGATCATTGTTGGACCTGAGGCTGCTGAATATGTTTTATGGGAATTTTTCAGGGTAAAAGGGTTTATGTTCCACTATTGACTGGTAGACAGTCTTCATTGACAAGTGTAGTATCCTGGGCCCATACAAAGACAAAGCTAACTTGACGTCGCCCATTGGTGTGTGGACTTGTGTTGTGAAGTCAGCCATATTGAGGTCTGAAGAGAGGCAGGTCTAACCCTTGAACCTGAGGTCACTGCCTAATGTGTATGAGACTTGACTTCAGAGGTGGTTTCATTGGCCTTATCGATCAAACCACACTCTTAGAAGCCATCGGGTTGACTTATGGAAAAAAATGTATTGACTGAGTGTTTCATGATTGAAAAGGAGGACTTTTGAATTGAAGTTAATTGGAGCTGTCTTCTAGTGACTGCCAGGGGTATTGTGTTTTTTTGCATTTCTGCATTGGCCTCAATGTTGAGACCCGATTGCTTCATCCATTTCTATATTCAGTTGATCACTGGGACATATCTAAATCCTAGACAAGCACAGTGTGATTGTTGGGTGGTATTGGATAGAAGTCCTTTGATGGCTACTCAGTGTTGTTACCAGACAGACATGTGTTTTTTGGGGTTTTTTTTTTAAAGTTTTGTTAGACTGGTTCTGCTAGACCTGCTGTCACACAAGACCAAGTACGATCACCACACTACAGATGTTGATTTGAGCTGTACAGTTTTGCTGTCTATATGAAATTAACACAAACAGTACAAGTAGTAGAATAATTAGCTCCTAGTAAATAACACATTGCTTGAGCATATACAACTGTGTGTTCCCTGCTCTGCTAGCTTCACTTTGCTGACTAGATACAATACGCCTAATTAGCTGCCATGCTACAATAAATAGTTTGGAAATGTAACAACAAATGTCACTTTGGTTTGTCCTTACACTTCACTGCTTCTGACAACATGCTCTCTGCTAATGACGTGAAGACTGTAGTTCATGTTTGTTTACTTTCCCTCTGGTTTCCTACAGTATAACACCAACGGTCTGGAATTTATTATTTTAGACTGGAAGAATCTGAGATTTCAGAGGGAGTCTGAGAAAGTCTTGTTTCGTTAAATCCCCTAGGATATTAATCCTCAGTTATTTTGATGATGATTGTTTTTTTGTTTTTTTTTGATTGATTGAAATACTACTTCTGCCCTCCTGCTCTAGTACTACTTCCAAAATTACTGAAGCTTTAAATTTTCCAGTTGTTGAAAGCACTTGTTTGTTCAGCTTAATTAATTTTACTCCAGCTTTGATGTTTTGAGCAGACCAACGTGCAGGACTGTATTGACCTGTGAAAATTGTATGTTTTTTTTTTTTTCCTTCAATGAATCACACGACAAGTGGTACAGTAGCCTACTGTGTTTTCTCCCTACTACAGTAAGATTTCATCTATATTATTGTTTGCGGTTAAAGTCGATGCGTTTTTCATGTGTTTGTGGAGGCAGGGGAATTCTGGGAAGTTCCCATGTTAATGTAATTATGTCTATTTAATAGGACATTGTGGTCTTGAATGTTTCCTTCTGTGCTAATTGTGATGAGGAGAACACTACTGTCTCCTCAGCAGTCGACTCCATCTGGATAAAATCTCTTTTTATTGGACTGCTCTTCAAAAGCTCTGGCTTTAAGATCGCTACTGGCTAAAATAACAGTGTCTGTGATTCTGGCTTTGACCGCCTGTCTCTATACTTCTGTCTGTTTCTCTCATTTCTGCTCTCTTCTCTGCCCTTTACTAGTCCTACAGTATACCCTGATCACATTTGTTAAGGCAGTTTTGTGCATACATTTATCCCCATAAACCTCAAATTATTTAGCTCCAAGGACCAGTAAAAGACCATTTTAATAATTGACTGCAGTTTGTGCATTTTTGATCATTGTTTTTTACATGTCTGCAGCTTGATTTAAGATGATATTAAACCAGTGTCAGCCAATCATTTAAAGAATTTTCACTAAAATCTAGTCTGAAGATAAAACTCTTGACTTCATAATTCAGACTGGATACTTCTCAACTGTGATCAAAGCAGGAGGCAGGAGTTCTCGGTTTGGTACTCATCTTCTCTTTTGTTGAGTCATCACTGGATTTCAACAAATGCTGAATGGAAATATTCTGAGCACAATGTGGGACAGCTTACATTCATTTACATTTTTAATGCAAGTAACACACAGTTACTGGTATTTGAAATAGACAAAAGACCAAGTGTAATTGAATGCCTAAATTATTTAGGATGTCAGTTTTCACTGGCATTACGTGGTTGTGTAAAACCATAGACTTTATATTGGTCGGAGCTAACATGACACCACCCATTTGTTTGTGGAGTCACGTTTTGAAGCCACTAGATCAACGTTTGAAAGTGGCCATGTTGGTTGTTTGGAGCCAGAAGTGACCATATTTGGATATGAAGGGAGGAGTGTGGAGCTGGATGTGACACTGAAACTCAAGGACACTGTCCATTGTGTATGAGACTGGAGTTCAGGGCAGTCTCATTGGAGACCAGACCTGTTGCTCAAACTAACCACACCCCTAAATCTTCCTATATCTACTTAATTATGATTTATTTTTTCAGATGGACCAGCAGATCACTAATAAGATGAGCTGACTTTAGCTGTTGACATCAGAGTGACTATTGAAAAAATATATTGACTAAATAGTTCAGGATTGAGAATGACAATTTTTTTTAGTTGAAGTCAATTGGAGCCAGAGGTTGTTTTTTTTTTTTTAGAATCAGTGTCTAGTGGCTGTTGGGAGTATTGTACTTTCTACTACTTCCGCATTGGCCCCATTTTGAGCTCCTGCTGCTTCATCCATTTCTATACACAGTCTTTGTGTGAACCAGAGTTATAACGGTTGAATCTTTATGGGAAGGGAAGGGAAGTTTTCCAGACCAAATAGGTAGTTTTTGTTGATGTTATTCGTGACCACAGTACCACAAACTCAAACAATGAATGATTATTGCAGTCTTTAAAAACCTTCTGGTCCCATTTCTGTCATTAGTCTTTTGTTCTCCTTTCACTTCTTCTGAACAGTGCACGAGGAGAAATGTCAGTTCCTGTACCACAGGCTGTGGGATAGAAGCAAGCAAATGAATCCAAGTATTTTATAAGGTACAGTTTTTGTAGAGGTTAAACAAAGTGGTAAGTTCTAAGATAGTGTTTTTGTTTATACTCAAACTTAAGAACGAATATACAGTTGAGGAGTACTCACTCTCTCTCACACACATCCACATGCACTTGCACTCTTACACACTCTCACACATTCATCATAGGCCAGGTTTTTCCACTCCAGAGCCAGACAGCAATTGGCTCGTCGTCCTTGTTGCTCATTTTTCATGTCAGTCTTTTCCCTGCAGAAAGCATCACTGCTGGGATTCTCTCACATGAACAAACAGGCCTTTCAGTCCTCGCCTCTAAACATTTTAATTTCACTGGCCTCATTTAGCCTTGGCTCTGCCCTGGATGAGTTGGTGGTGTATGTTTCGGTTTTGTGTGTGCGCGTGTGTGTCTTTGGACAGAAAGTGTGTGTTGAGTGAGCTTTGACAGCCTAAATGTCCAATTTTCTCCAACTTTTGAGAGTTCTTTGCTGTGATTCTGGCATCCTGAAGTGTTTGATTCCTCCCTGAAAGCGTCTGCAGCCGTCTGGGAAGACTGTGTGCCTCATTAGTTGTTTGGGTTTGTTGGCAGTAACAGAGCAGGGTTTGCCATGCACTAAAAAACCGTGAGGATGTGCTCGTTGAGAACAGCTCTCACTCTACTTTCTTCTATAAAGTAGTGATGATCTGTGATAATTGTGTTTTGATGCTTTCACTTGTAAAACACAGAATAAGGGAGTTAGTGTTCTGATTGTAACTCAAAATAGCCCAATGTTTTTTCACTTATGTGACTTTGAAAACATAACCCTAAATCCTAAAAGGAAAAATGCATGTCACACTAATCTTTATAATTATTTTCTTCTGCTCTGAACAAATATCATAACTTTCTCCCATAATTGTTTGTTTGTTTTTTAATTAAAGCATTTGGACTGCATCCCATGCTGTCTTTGCTACTGAGCATATGTCTCACATTTAATTGAAAAAGACTAAATTTGAAATAGTCAACTAAGTTTGTTTTTT